>PVHP010011435.1:0-26612 GCA_004024765.1 Zapus hudsonius | reverse complement strand
AAAGAGTGGGGAAATGGGATTTTTTCCCCCCCGGACACACTTCTTTTGAAGGTAATTGGTGAGGATGGGAATTCACATTTGAAATCAATATTTTGGACGACTTAATGGCAGCATGACAATTGCACATTTGTGGATCTCTAAAGGGCAGCTCTGTGCAAATCAGGGAAGATAGAGCAAAAATCGGTAATTTCACATCTTGCTTGAGAAGGAGCCTTCATGAAGAATTTTAACAAGGAAGGAAGCTTCTGGCAGGTTAGTTTTCCTTCTAAAAGTTGTTAGTCCAAAGTAATGACTCTGGGGAAATCCTTTCTCTTGTCCAAGTCTGTTTTCTAGAAAATGGAATAAGCACACCTTCTTATTGTCATTCTTATTGTTAGTTTTCCTTCTAAGAGTTGTTAGTCCAAAGTAATGACTCTGGGGAAATCCTTTCTCTTGTCCAAGTCTGTTTTCTAGAAAATGGAATAAGCACACCTTCTTATTGTCAGGGTTTGAAGCAGAGGCTCTGAGACCACACCTTTCCTTGGGTTCGAGTTTATTGTAGGTTCATAGCTGTGAGGTTTTAGGAAGGGAAGGACAGGATGTGGATTTCTGGACCCCCAAGACAGCAACAGCTGCAAGGGGCTGTCCTGAGTTAGTGTCTTTGCTGGATGTGTTGTGCTGGGAGGAGAGGTGGGGCAGGTAGAAAGGGGATCTGAAACAGAGAGAGGGGGCTCCTTCTGCTAAGCACTTCCTGACTGGCTCACTATGTGCCAGTCTGTGTATTCCACAAGGGGAATCTCAGCTATCTCATTCACTCTTGAGTACTTAAGGCTAGAAGAGTGTCCAGTATATCCAGACACATGTTTGTTGAATGATCAGAATCACCATTAGAACATGGTTCTAATAGCGTTAAGAAAGCAGGAACCTGCTTCTAGAAGGCAGGACCCAAGATATGAGGGTTGAGAGCTTGGTGCCAGCAAGCTTCAGAACAGCAGCATCTACAGATATCATCCAGTGTCATTACAGGTCCCTTTCATTGAATCAAAGGCCCAAAACAATGGTTTTCAAACACAAGTGCATAGTTGTCCATCCCAATCCAAAACGCTCAGAAGAAACAATAAACTATGGACAGCACCAAATCCTTTATATATGTATTCACATTAATATGTATGTATGTATCATATGTAACCTTTTGTGTGGCACTAGGACTTCCCAGATGCTAAGCAAGTGCTCCCCCACTTTGCTGTATCCCCATACCTAAATGTACAAATGTATTGAATTTTTTTTCATATTCCTACATACTGATACAGATTACGGTAGTTTTTTTTTTTTTTTTTTTGGTAGGTAGTCAACTAGAGACTGGCCCAAGAAGCATGGACGCCACCCTGCCTGTCCTGGCCAGACTTGAACTCCAGTCTTCATTCAGTCTCATGCAAGATGACTGCAAGCAGAAGCAGCTGCAGCTTCCTGATTTTTCCTCAACATTTGGGGGCTTAGTCCCTGTTGCAATCAGCCACACGCTGCTGGGATGAATCTTCAAACCAGGCACAATTTGGGGGAGGAAAGTATTTATTGAAACTACAGATTGAGGGGAAGTTCCATAACAGCAAAAGAGGCTGGCCCTCTTTCACAGGTCCGAGCAGAGAGAAAAACCCATCACCTACACCACACACACAGAACAGGGAACAGGCAGGGGGGCCAAGGAGATAATTTCCCCTTTATATAACTTTAAGGTGGGGTCTTGCAACCCTTCCCCAGACTTAATGGCTTCCCGAGTCTCTGGAATTTCCTTCTGGCATGGCCCACATAGGAAAGGATATTTACTTTCAGCTTCTTTGAGTTTTACATCCTGCCCCTTGCTGAGAGGCTGCCTTCCTGTAAACATCCTCAGAGACCCACCCAAGATAATTAAAAAGATCAAGTTGACAACAAAACCTAACCATCACAGTCCCTGTGGGTGGTCCCTATTTGAGCCAGTATTCTTCCTGAGCACCCATCAACTAGCCAGGGTCCTTCCTATGCTCTTCAGCCTAGCAATGAGGCTAATTCTAATTGAATGCTTGATTCATGTAAATGAACTAACCCTCCACATGTGTGGGAGAGAGATTTTCCAAGTCTTTTTTTCCCCTCCCAGACATTCCTCTTAGCTTGAGAGCTTTCCTATGGTATCTTTTTTCCTGTTTCCACCCTACCTTAATAAATTCTCCATAACTTATTTTTCTCTGAGTTCATGGTTTTTAGTTCTTTGCTAAATATGGATAAGGACCCAAGTTTTGAGAGCCACTGGCTCTGGGATTCTTTTTTTCTCCTTTGGTTTTTTTGAGGTAAGCTTGCCAGCAAACATTCCAAATAGGTATTAGCTCATAGTCCTCGGTAGAAACTGAGGCTTGAAGAGATTGAATGTTTTGCAACAGGTCAGAATTTGGTCTGAATTTGCCCCATCCTGGAGGATGCTTTCTGTCTTCCACCTCCATTCCCCCTGACCCCTCATCTTTGTGGTCAAAGAAAATTTCAGTGTTTGAGGGTGGAAGCTCCCGAGAAGAGCCAGCCTTTCTCTCCACAATCTTCTGGATGGAATCCCAGGAAACAGAGAGAGGGTAAGGTGAGGGTGAAGTGGGAAAGGTATCCAAAGCTCATGTGTATTTTTTTGCATATGTATGTGTGTGGTGTGTGTGCATATATGTATGCATATTCATGTGAGTGGGCACACATGTATGTGCAGGTGGATGTGTGTATGCACATACTTGTGGAGGCCAGAGGGCAACTTCAGGTGTTGTCTTCAGGAATGCTATCTGCTATCTGAGACACGGTCTCTAATTGGACTGGAGTTCACCCATTAGGCTAGACTGGCTGGCCAGTGAGCTTCAGAGATCCACTGGTTCCTGGTTTCCCAGAGTTGAAATTACAGACACACACCACCAAGCCTGGCAATATTTAATTTTCAAATGTTTTATTTATTTACATGTGTGTGTGTGTGTGTGTGTGTGAGAGAGAGAGAGAGAGAGAGAGAGAGAGAGAGAGAGAGAGAGAGAGAGAGAGAGAGAGAGAATTGGTGCACCAGTGCACCAGGCCTTCTAGTCACATCAGATTCATGCACCACCTTGGTGCATCTGGCTTTATGTAAGCCTTGGGGAATTCAGGCAAGTGCCTTAACCACTGAGCCATCTTTCCAGCCCAAGCCTGGCATTTTAAGTGGGTGCTGAGGATTGAATTCAGGAGGTCTTCATGCTTGTAGGCAAGCACTTTATTGACTGAGCTATTCCTTTAACACATTTCCTTTTTTTTTTTTTTTTGGTTTCAGTGTAACTGTATTGGCAAAGATAAAGATATTCAAAAACAACACTTGTGCCCGCTCCCCCTTTGGTTATCAGAGTATTGAAACAAAGCATCTAAGGAATTGGAATTTCCCTAGGAATCCCATGCTGGGGGAAGAAAAAGAATGGGACCCTGGCACCTGCTGGAGGAATAACTTGTTTCCTGGAAAGGGATTTCACACAGCCCTGACAACTTATTGGACCACCTGAGAGGACAGACTGGAGCTGAGACCATGACAGTCAGTGATGGCTGGCTGGGATCACACCTTGACAGGACTGTTTGGTGAAAGCGTACTTCTTGCCTTCTGTTTAAACGTCAACTGCATGCGACTGATGGAGATGGACTTGGGGTCACTGAATCTCATTATTTGTTCTTTCCACTGTGTTCACATTGAATAAATCTCCTTTCTCTGCTTTTCACTACTTTCCTCTATTGAGGGTGGGCGGTAAGCCTAACTTGTTAGGGTTGCCAGGGCCTGGCCCAGGCTTTGACCCTAACAACTCCAGTAACATGAGCCTTTCTGCCTCAGAATGCAAAATCATGCTTTCCTCCCCTCAAGCAAGGGATTAGCGCTTTGCATAATATTTGTGATGAGGACTTCTCACTGCCAGCAAGAGTGTCTTTGCTAACATTTTGTATCATCTGCTGTTGCTGCTGTTGTAGTTCATTGGGAGGAGCATGTTGCTTTCCAAGGAGGGGACCCCAAATCTCTTCAGCCTAGTATGGGACCTCTCTCCTATTCAGAGCAAGACCAAGGACATTCAAAGACAACATGAACCTGGACATTGTTGATTCAAATAATTTCTTCTTGGTGGGGTCACTGAAACAGGGTAATTTAGAGACTGACAACCATTTTTCCAGTAATAAGTGAAACAATTCATAATTAAAAGCGGTTCTAATACATGATTACATTCAATCCAGATGTAAAGCATTTACCCCCCCACCTCTAGTTCTCACTTCTTTTATTCCTACTGCTTCATTTAAATTATTTCTGATTTCTTTTTAGCTCCTGAAAAAGGAGGAAGGGGACTATTTTCCCCACAGTAAAATGAGCACAATTTTCTTCCTGCAGGCTCACCAGCAGTTCACCATCAACTTAGCACAAAGGCCAATTAATAGACAATCACCCTCATTTTCTAATCCTGAGTTACAAAGGAGTGGGACCACACGTTAAAATAGAGTTTATTCAAGAGGGATGGTGCTGCGCTGAGTTCTCCTTTGCTCATTAGCCCACCTGTCCCTGCTCTGCCCACATGGCTTTTCTTGAGACTCTGAGGTATGGTACCTCAGCTTTGCAGGTGACTGTAATTAAGCTCCTGTCACAGCAGCTCTGAACCTCCTGGGGGGGGGGCTTCACATGGGCTGAATGGACCCATCTTGTGGCATAGTTCTGGGCTGACATAAGAACTTGTGGAAGCAGTTAATACTGCGTTTGATTTCCAAGACAACCTGAGATACTAGAGCCATAGCAGACTGGAAATTCATTCCCAACGTTTGTGGAAATAATTTATGAAAACCATTGTCAGTTGTCCATGCTCACAGCTCCTATTTTGTACTGCCTGTTCTCATTCAATAATTATTTTTATAGCAGGAGCACGTTAATCTCAAAAGACAATATAAGTAAAAGGGAAGCAAGTATTCTTGGGTCACTGGTGTGTGTGCATGTGTGTGGTGTTCTTGCGTGTGTGTATGCAGGTTCATATGTGCATGGGCACATATGTGTATGCAGATATTCATGCACATATGCATGTGGAGGCCACAGGTTGATGTTGGGGGTCTTCTTTAATTGCTCTCCACCATGTTTATTGAGATGTGCCTTTTACTGAATGGAAAGCTCACCACAGAGGCTAGATAAGCAGGTCAGTGAGCCCCAGGGATTTGTTGTCTCCACTTCCGTGGGTGTGTGTCATCCTGCCTAATGTTTATGTGGGTGTCAGGGATCTGAACCCAGGTCTTCACACTTGTATGGCAAGGACTTATCGACTGAGCCTTCTTCCCAGATCACATCCCACCTCCACCTTCTTCAGAGGCAAACTGGGGAGGGTTGGGGGAGGAGTCTGAGGGGAGAGACCTGCACTGCATCTGATCAGGGCAGAGACAACCTGAGTGTGGAGATAGAGAGGCAATAAGAGTGGCAAAGGTGGGTTCCCTCATCCTAATTAACTGGATGCCTAATTTATGAAATGATTTGATCCAAATCTCACCACCATGTGAGATTTTCCATTCCAGTGTGCTGCACTGGTGTCCATGGGAGGCATCAGGAGAAGTGATGTGAGAAGTGGATGGATGATCCCTTCTGATTTCCCGCAACAGCAGACTTCTTTGATTTCAGGAACCTGGCTAAGAGACCCCAGGTTGAGGAGCCTCTTTGTTTTCCATGTCCCCGTGGTAGCTATACTGGTGATCTTCATACCCAAGTTTGTGACTTCATACCCAAGTATGCTTCATCAGCAAAGGTTATAGATACAAACCTTGTAAAAGCACTATTTAGAGGCCCAGACAACATGAAATACTCAGGGAAGAACAGTTTCTTTAACGAAGATCCATGTGGAGGCAACAAGTTTGATCGTGATTATACAACATGGGACAAAAAGAAGGTCTCAAGAGGGAGAAAGAATACCCGGAAATCTGTGGTATCTGTATACAATGATGCAACTTGTAGGAAATGAATCACAGGACAGGGATGAGGGATTGCTTTGTCCTCCATGATCAGGAAAGGCCTTTTTTGGAAAATTGCTACTTTTTGGAGAGGGGGGGGAAGAGAGAGATAGAACTATTTGAGGCTGGAGGAGCAACAAATGGGGCACCTTCAAGATAAGAGGCAAAAACACAAGAACATATGTGGCTCATTTGCAGAACAGCAAGGTCCATAGGTTTTGATTGAAATTCCCATTTGTATTGGTATGGATTTGGAGCAAGGTGGCCTTTTTATGTAGGTGGCCAGCAAGAGATAGGCCCAAAGAAATGCAGATGCCACTCTGTCTGGTGGGATTAGAAGAACTTCAGTCTGAGACAATACATCAGCAGCAGCAGCAATGCCAGCTTCTTTATTCTTGAACTTTCCCTGGGTTTAGCATCTATGGGCTGGCCTTTCCTAAGTCAGTGTTCTTCCTATAAGCTCAGAAACCAATTGAGATCCTTCCTATATACATTTGGACTTGGCAATGAGGCGAGTCCTAATTAATTGGATGCCAATTTATAAAAAGATATGACCCAAACCACCATGTGAGATTTTCCAGCATTCTTCTCCCCTTCCCACATCTCTTGGGCTTTTTTTTTTTTTTTTTTGCTTTTTTGTTTCCCCTCTTAACTCTCCTTAAAATAAATCTCATAACTGAGTCCATGTTTTTCAACTCTGCTAACTTGGGCAAGGACCTAAGGTTTGGGGTTTATGAGCTTGGGGGTCTCCTGCATCATGGTGGAGATCTAACTCTTTCTAGAGCTCCAATCTGGCTACATCATTGAAGAATTTTGGGAATCACTCCCCACAAAAAGGGGAAAGGAACATTTAGAAAAAATTTGAGAATCTAAAGGATTTTGACAAATACTGGCTAGAAGTTGGAGAGATAGTATTGGAGGTTGTGTGGGATGGCTCAGCTTTGAGGACATACAGATCCTGGAACCATGGGGTGGTTGTGGACTCAGGTTACACGGGCAGCTGTGATGAGGTAGGTACTGATGGACCCCAGTTAGATGGTGGTAGCAGTACTGTGGGTGTCTGGTAGGAACACATGAAGTGAGGTTCTCTATGTACCATGGGACGCTGGTGATCTGGGAGTGGGTGGTGTCACTGGGAACACAAAGCTCTAAGGATTGCTTCTCATTACTTAACCAAACAGTCTCAGCCATGGGTGTATCTACCACATACAGACATGTGTTTTGTGACAGTACATTAATTTAAAATTTAAAAAAAGAATGGAAATAAGATGGGGATTGATGAAGCAGAAGGGTGTTAATGGGAGGAGGAGGGGAATAAGAGAGGGTAATTTAGGAGAATAAGAGCAAAATGTATGAAAATATCCAAACGGAAAAAAACAAGTAAAAATTTCAAAATATTCACTATTGTCCTATCAGAACCTATGATGTCCTCTGAGAAACCTCTTTCATGTTATGATAAATTTTTAAACTTAATTAACTTATTTATTTGCAGAGAGCGATAGAGAGAGAGAGAGAGAGAGAGAGAGAGAGAGAGAGAGAGAGAGAGAGAGAGAATGAGAGAATGGGTGCATAAGAGCCTCTAGCCACTGCAAACAAACTTCAGATGCATGTGCCACTTTGTGCATCTGTCTTTATGTGGGTACTTGGGAATTGAACCCAGGTTATTAGGCTTTGTAGGCAAGCGCCTTGACCACTGAGCAATCCCTCCAGCCCCCATGTTGCAATATTTTTTTTTCAGGGAAACTCCCTCCTTCACTATTAGTTGCTCAGTTGAAGATGTGAGCTCTCCTCTTACCTATCCTCTTACTGAGAATATAGGTAAGGGGATATTGAGTCACCACTCATTCCTGTTGAAGAAACATGTGGCATCTCTCTATATAGTGGGGATACCCACAGCAGATGCCCCTGGATTCCACGATTGTATTGCATACCTCCCCTTCCAGCCAATTTCCATGGTGACTTTCCTATTCCCACTCCGACTGAACTGAGTCAATCCAGTGGCTGCCCATTGTCTTGAAGATAAGTCCAAGGTACTTAGTATGGTTTATAAATGTTTTTTTTCTTTTTTTAAAAAAGGACATGTAGTAGTGATCTCATTTCTGGGACAAAATACCTGAACAGAAGCAGTTTATGGAAAAAATTTATGTAGGCTCACAGTTTCCTATCCAAATATTAACAAGGCCCAACCCTGCTTGACTTCTGAGATCAGATGAAATAGGGTGTGTTCAGGGTGGCACAGTCATACACAATTCTTATAGCAAACCAACATAAATCCTTCTTTCCTTAAGTTGCTTTGGTCAAGCATTTTTATCACATCAGTAAGAGAAGAAGCTAACACAGACCCTCTAATTGGAAAACCTAGCAGAGGCACACTTTCATGACATGAGCAAGATGGCGTCTCTTAGTCATGTCTACTTAGCTAGGCATCATGTAAGTGGCATCCTGAGTTGCATTTATGGTGGCAATAGAGGAGAAATACCTGAAGGGGTCCAGAGCCTGGTCCTCCAGACTTGCTGGACTGTGGTGCTAGGGGAAGTCTGGTGTGCCAAGCATGGATGCTCCTGGTAAGGAAGCCAACTTCAGGGAGACCCTGGGCTGTTCCTCTGGGTAGGTGTCTCTGGAGAAGTGAGTTAGCATACAGCATGGGCCTCTCTGTAAAGTTTTTTCCCTTGAGCTTCTGGGCTGATGACAGCAAGTACACATATTTATGGAGTGAGGAAACATTTGTCAAGGGGTATTTGGAAAATACAGAGAGACAAGTATAGGATGCTGTGGTAGTTTAACTGATGGAAACATTTTTATATCAGTGTCAAAAATGCATTTGCAAATCCCAGACACAAGCATCTCCTACCAATAAAAATAAATTGGGTTCAATTAAAATAGTTGATGCTGTTTTTCAAATGCAGAGCCAAATTCCATGAACCAAAGGTTCTTACTACTTTCAAGAAAAAAAAAACCATACAAATCTGTTAGAGAAACAATTTGCAAAACATTCATTAGTCCAAAGCGTCCCTGAGAATTCTCCCTCCAGGCCTCTAATGGTCCATGAAACCTGAATTCAATAAAAAAAATGATTTAATCATCATGTGGGTGAACTGGGTAGAATTCTGCCACTTTGCTTTCCCATTATGGAGTTTATTTTTTGGAGGTTCTTTGTGTAAATACTATTTGTTTTAGTGAAGTCCAGAGAAGTTTTGTGTTCGAAACAAAATTTTGCTTTCATGCAGAAGCTGGTGTGAGTTGACCAGTTGTTTCTTCTGTCCTCCCTCCACTCCTGATGGAGTCCTGGCCACTTCCCACCCCATCACTGATTACCCGATGAGCCCTGCGAGTCTGTCAGTCTGAGGAATTTTGAGAGCTTCTACATTAGATTCTTGCTTTCCACTCCATTAATTTTGTTGTTCCAGGCCTGTTGGGAGACCTGTTGTGGTTTGTATGAATAACAGATTTCTGTGTATGCTCTTGGCAACAGATTCCCAGGGACGATGTTTTGCAGACAACCCAAGTCTCCATAGCACTGTTGGCCTTTTGCACACTTTCATACTGTGGACACAGTTTTATAACCAATTCAACAGAAGCAGTTGGACATCTTCCTTTAGGATGGGTGTGTTTTCCTCCTGTGTAGTGCCTAGAAATTTGGAGATCCATTCAAATCTGCTCTAAGGAGACTCAGTTTACCCTCTGTGATGGTAGAATGCCATCAATTCCTCTTTAATAGTATAAAGAGAATTTGCTGCACCTATTCCAGGCATGGCATTGGGTTTTTTTTTTTTCTGTTTAATTTGCATGTCTTGTTATTGAGATAAACCATGGATGGTGCTTTACTTCTGTTTGGAGAATCAGACATGCTGGCAGCCATAGTCCAGCAATCAAGTCTATGGTGACTGACCAACAGTGTCTGGTTGGTGTAGGGTAGTGGACACTGGGCAGGTGGAGATTAGAAGAGTAGATGGCACCTGCTTCCTCTCCTCTTACCCTACAGGATTAATCAGCTCTTTGGGAACCAGCAGCCACCTCCTTTCACTAGAGTGACTCTTCAGCTCTGATGTGTCTTTTCTGACCAATGCTCTTCCTGGTGACTGGACAGCACACTCAGAATTGAACACAGAGCAGAGAAGAAAAGCCTGGAGTTCAGTCCTGTATTTCTCAGTTTAGGAATAGTTAGAAGTTTTCTTTAAATCTCTGATCCTCCATTTCTTTCTCAAATGGGGAAAAGAAGACTTTTCTTATACAAGGAAGATAGCTCAGTAGGTAAAGTGCTTGCCTTGTAAGCATGAGGACCTGAGTTGGAATCCCAGAACCTATGTAAATAAATAAATAAAACAAGATATAATAATGCATGCTTGTAATCCATCAATGGAAGGCAGAAACAGAAGGATCCCTGGAGCTTTCTAGACAGCCAGTCTAGACTATTTGGTGAGCACCAGGTCAGTGAGAGACCTTGTCTCAAAAAAGTGGATGGTGCCTGAAGAGTAACACTCAAGGGTGTCTTTTGGCCTCCGCATGCACATGTGAATACATGCAAATGCCCCTACACACACACACACACACACACACACACACACACACACACACACACACACACACACACACAAATGTCCTCTCCCCTAAGATCCACCTGATTGGCTTGTTGTAAAGATTTCCTTAGCTCGTGTGAAATCCCATAGCTCTTGGCAGCAGACCTGGTACATAGTGAGGATGCCAAGCATTAAGCTGCCATCTCTCGGCTCCAGATGCATTCTTCTCTGCTCTGGGGCCCATGGATGGGTCTCTGCAGACTGCATTTCTGCCTTGCCAGCTGCTCCCTCCTAGTATCTACTGCAAGGAACTGCGGTCAGGAGACGGGGGAGAGGGGCTCTCTGTTCCCTTCCTGCTCCTGTGGGAAGAGCCCCAGGCTGGCTCCTGTGCTTTCCTTGTCCTTGTTCCCCACTCCTTGGGCTTCAGCTGCAGCCCAGCAGCTCTTTTCCTCAGAAGCCTGGACATTGGCTTCATGGGGATTTTCTCCACACTTCTAGCTTCTGATGCCTCCAAACTCCTGTTTCTTTTCCTCCAGGAGAGCTGGAATGGCTAGAGAGATGTTCTGCTGGTGGCTTTGAGGATGGAGAAAGGGCCCTAGCCAAGGACTGCAGGTGGCTTCTCGAAACTGGCAATGGCAAACAGAGATTCCCTTTCAGAATGCCCGAGTGGGAGCACAGTCCAGCTGAGCCTTTGCTTTCTGATGGTAGGTTTCTGAGCTACTCCTGTGTCTGCCTACTAGGATGATCGTGTGCAAGCAATGTAAAAGGGGCATACCCAGGCCCTTGGGAATTATTCAGCGCTGCCTTTTTGTGATTAGAACATGCCATGTCTTTCATGGGCTTATGTGTTGAATACTTGGCTCCAGCTTATGGTTGTATTTGGAATGTTGTGGAAACTAAGAGGTGCAGCTCTAGTTGGAGGAAGTGGGTCAGTGTGGGTGGCCCTTTGAGGGATATACCTGCTCCAGATTCCTATCTCTCTCTTCTTCTGGCTGCTATGATGTGAACTGTCCTATCTCACCATGCCCTATCTTCCATGATGGATTGAAGGTAGGGGAGGTGGATCTGGCTCTGGTGTGAAGAAAGCAGACAGATGAAAATGTGGCAAAACACAGCCATGCCTTGTCATTAATCATAAACAAGCCCACTGTGACCTGTCCCACTGCTGGATTCAGTAGGCCAGGCCACCTCTGAATCTAGGACCCATATTGCACCTGAAAAGTTTTCTCTTGTTCTTGTCCTTCTGTGGATGACTCTGAGTTGCCAATTAACTCTGGACACCACCTCTGAGAACATCCTGACCTCGCTGTGCCCAACTCATCCCATTACCATTTCATTATAAAGCTCATTTCCCCATTGGCCTGAAATAGTGAAATAAATTCTCTGTCTGGGTGCATTTTCTAAGTGGCCATGGTGTTAGCTTATTTATTCTCTTCCTTAACACATAAATGGCTTCTAAAAAGAGGAGTTTAATTTTGCAGCTCACTGGCCCATCCTGTGCATCAGGCACTCTGGTGGCTGCAGCGTGCTGTCTCCTGTCACTGTTGTCAGGGGACCAAGGCTGTCATTTGGTTTCTAGGACTGGGGATGGATGTGCCATTTTAGAAGATTCCCATTGCTGCTACCATTAAAATAATGATGGCCATTTACAAATGACTGCTGTTGTATATGTACAGAGATCTCTGTGTTCCTGTGTGACGGGCCAGGAGGATTAGACTTACCTTCAAGATGGCTTTGCTATTGGCCAGTCTTGTGACACTGGGCCTCGGTTATTTCTGTTGTAAAATAAAAGAGCCTGATGGGATAATATCTAAGCTTTCTTTCCTTTCAAATTAGCTTCAACATAATTTTTTTTTGCATGCCAGGAATTATCTGAGCCATGAAGACAAATACTATGGTCCCTTCCTCCAAGGCTATAGATCGAGGACACACATAAATATTTTACAATGATTACATGAGCAGTCTAATGAGGGAGAACCTGCATTGCGGTGATAGGTAATGTGCTTGCAGGGTACCTCTAAGGGAATGACAGAATCTGTTTGGTGGGGGTGGTGAGGGAGTGGGAAGAGGTGCAAGGGAGAAACAGGAAGGCTATAGGAAGACCATGATATCTGAGCTGGATAGGTAGGGCTGGAGCAGAGGAGGAGAAGCCCAGGGAGAAGAAGGCTGCCTGCAGTGGGGGGCTCCCCACTAAGAACCACATCATGAATTCAGGGGAGTTGAAATGAAGCTTCAGTTGGGATTTGTAGGAAAACATGGGTTTTTGACAACAGTCAATGGCCATTTATGTGTGTGTTTGTGCAGATGCATGTGAGGATAGTGTGTGTGTGCATGTGTTTGTGCATGTACGTAGAAGCCAGAGAATAACCCCACGTGTTGTTCCTCAGGCACTGTCCACCTTTTGTGAGACATTCTGATAGCTTAAAACTCATCAGTTAGGATAAACTGGCAGGCCAATGAGCTCTAGGGATCAGCCTGTCCCTGCCTGCTTAGTACCGGGATGATAGGTACACAAATGCCCATTATTTAAGTGGGTGCTTGAGGTTAACTCAGCTCCTCATGCTTAAGGCAAGAATTTCACCAACTCAGCTATTTCCCTAGACCTGCCACAGTGAACTTTTATGAGCACTATTAACTCAATGCTGGGCTTGGCTTGGTGCTCATTTAGTTATTGAAAGGGTATGTATACATTTTTATAACTGAACAACTATGTTAAAACAATAGGCCAGGTCAACTTAGCTTTTCATTGCTAAGACAGATTGACTGTTTGTGCCATGGTCTATGTTACTGTGTACAATTATATTTACATGATATTCTTGAGATAATACTGGACAGTTTTCACCATTGTCTCCAGATAGACATCATCCTTTGACCAAAGTCACTAACTGACAGGGGTTTATCTAACTCCAAAACCTGATTTGACATGGAATTTTCCAGAAATCAGCAAAGCCTTGGTGGCTTTCAAAGATTTCATTATGGGGGTCTGTCCCAGAAGGACATAAGAGAATCAGCTATGTTCCTAACAGACAACATTAGTGATAACGCTTAAAATTTAGGAAGGAGTTTACCTAGAGATCATAGTCTATGGAGTAGCTCATAAATATTGCCCCAAATTTTGTTCTTAAAGGAGTTCTACTTAACCCTAATGACATAGGGACTCCCAGTATGTGATCATGGTCTGTGCAGATCCCAACCAAACATGAGATTCTCCACGAACATTAGACTGCTTACAAACTTCAGCTAACAGCCTCCTGCTCAAGCAAAGCGAGGTAAGGGAGATTGTTCATGTGACCACTAATGTGGAGCAGAAATACAATGTCTGGTTGTCTTGCTTGTTACAAAGGCCATACTCACCATGCTTTGGAGGTGAAGAGGAATCCATGACCCTTACACCTTCTTCCTCACACCCAATTTTTCCCACCTTTTCTTTTCAGGGGACTTGGGTGGCAGAGAATTCCACATGGTAGTTGCTAATGGAGCCCTAGGGTGTAGGTTCCCCTGGGTTAGGTTGAGGGGTGGAGGATACAGTTGGTCACATTCTTTCTTTGCAGTATCCTCTGTGATCTCTCTCCTTAGTCAGTGACTGCCCACAGGTCATAGCCATAATTAGAAGCTCATCTTCAAAGTAGGCCCTGAGTGATGACAACTGAGAGGGTAGGAACTATTGACTGATCCTTTTAACCAATTGCATTTGCTGAGTGTGTTTAACCTTTCAGATCTTTGCCTTATTGTCTGTCTTATTTAATTCTGACATCATTTTCTTTAGTTTCCTGCAGAAGGCTCCTTGTGACAGAGTCTGTGTTAGTTACTTATTGCAGTGACCTACTACCTGACAAGAAGCTGCTTAAGGAAGGAAGGAAGGATTTATTTCAGCTTACTGCTCCAGGGAGTATGGTCCTTCATGGCAGGGAAGGCATGGCCCCAGCTGGTCATGTTTCATCCAACACCAGGAATAGAGAGCAAAAGGAAGTAGGGCAGGGCTCTAAGACCTCAGAGTCCACTCCCAGTCACTCACTTCCTCCAGTAAGATTCCACTTTCTACAGGTTCCATAACTTTCCCAAACTGTGCCACCAGCTGGAGACTAAGTGTACTAACATCTGGGTCCATGGGTTAGTTAGGGAGTTGCAGCGTGCATCAACTCCCTGTTCGCCCTCGGGGCTGGGTGAGCAGAGGCTTGGAATAGCTGTGAGCCGAACGAGAGATGAGGACTCTCGGGAGAACGCGGCAGTGGGCAGTTCTCGTTTATTGTAGAGATAGCAGTTGTTTATATAGAGAAAAGTCAGAGGTAGAAGCATAGGAAGCAAGATCTGTGAGCATCTCATGAGTTTGATTGGTAGGGGCCAGTATTCTTTGGATACCTAATTTGCATAGATAAATTGAGGGGGCTCTGTGACTCTACATGGATATGTATAGAATTGTGATGTCAGCAGAGGAAATGTAACCTTATTGTTTAGGTATGTTATTGCAGCTGGACTAAGTTAGGCTTTGAACTGCTTGCTTATCTCAGGTCACAGCTGTGGCCTGCCTGGGGGCTGGAGTGTTCAGGATTGCTATTTATAGGGGCCCTCAGACTTTGCCTCAACTTCCTTATCAGAAGGAGACAGTCCCAGAAGCCTGCCAGACTCAGCAAAACCCTACATCGTCCATGCCCCTTAGCAGGGTCCCACACTAACACATGAGTCTGGGGGCTTGGAGTGTATGTATATACATGTTTGTATGTGCACATCTATGTGCATGTGTGTGAAGACCGGAGTTCAGCATCAGCTGTTTTTCTAAAGTACTCTCACTTTATTTATTTATTTATTTATTTATTTATTTATTTATTTATTTATTTATTTATTTACTTATCTATTTATTTATTTTGAGACAGCAGTTCTCACTGAACCTGGATCTCACTGATTCAGTTAGATTAGCTAGCGAGCAAGCACCAGGCTTCTCCAGCACTAGGATTACAGGTATGTGCCATCATGCCCAGCATTTTAGGCAGGTGCTTGGGATCTGAACTCAGGTCACCAAGGTTGCATGGTAGATCAGTTTCTCATTGTTGGGAAAAATACCTGACCAGAAGCATTTTATAAAAGAAGGGGGTTTATTGCAGCTCACAGTTCCAGGTGACAGTCCGTCATGGCAGGGGAGGCATGGTGGCAGGAGCTGGTCACATTCAGCCCATAGTGAGGAAGCAGAGTGGAGGAGACTGCTGCTGCTCAGCCAGCTTTCTCCTTTCCTACAGCCCAGGACCTCAGCTCATGGGATGGTGCCACCCACAGGGAGGGTGGGTCCTTCAATGGCAATTAATCTAAGCTAAAAAATCCTATGTTTTCATGGTGATTCTAAATGTTCTCAACTTGACAACTAGAGATTAACCATCATCACCCATGATAAGTGCTTCACCAACAGAGTCAGGCTCAGGGAAAATTTCTTAACCTGTTTGTGTATGTATGTATGTATGTGTGTATGTATGTATGTATGTATGAATGTATGAATGCATGTATGTATGTATATTTTTTGGTTGTGTGTGCAATGGGGTGTGTACAGTGTGTGCATTGTGTTTACCTGTTTATGACCAGGTGGTGCCCCATGTACTCACTTGCAATAGTGTGTGCTTACCTGTAGTGGCCAGAATGGACTGTTGGGTGTTCTGTGCTTTTGCTCTTCCACCTTTTCTTATTTGCGCTGTATCTCTACGTGATCACAGAGCTTGGCTTTTTGTCTGAGAGCTCTGATGATTCTTGGGTCTCTGCTGCCCTATGGGACTGGGTTACACATGGGCATAGCCGTACCTAGCTGTGTAAGTGGGTCCCAGGGATTGAATTCAAGTGGTATTCTCACACCTCCTCAGACCCTGATACTTGCACAGAAAGTGCTCTTAACCACTGAGCCATTTCTCCAGCCCATTCTCATCCTACTTAAACTTTAACTTCTCAGGACTGGAGAGATAGCTCAGTAGTTAAGTCACTTGACTGTAATGCCCAACAGCATGAGTTCAAATCCCCAGTACCCACGTAAAACCAGATGCACAAAGTGGTGCATGCATCTGGAGTTTGTTTGCAGTGGCTGGCGTCTCTGTGTATGCATTCTAATTCTCCCTTTGCAAATAAATAAACTATTAAAAAACTTTAACTTCTCCACCTTACTATAAATATAAATATAATATCCATATAATATGGTTAGGAAAGAATGATCAAGCATCTTTAGCCAGGAACTGGCATGCCACTCACAGCTGGGCTTGGTGCCCTACTGTGGTAAGTAGACCAAAAATTTTCCAAATCAGACAAGGCCAATCCATGACTAGGACTGAATGATACAAAATCAAGCTCACATCAACTCATGCCTAATAGACAAAAGAACAGGAGCCAAACCACAGCAACGACAGATCACACCCCAAGTTGGCTAATACACACTGTGCTGTTCACCAATTACAGTGTTAGTTTCCATCTGTTCTTCCTGCTTTCCCTATAGAATCATCAAGTTAGTCCATGACAGAATTGCTCCTGATTCGTAAAAGCATCCAGTCCAGAGCCAAACACCCCTTTCTTGAACTTGGCCCCAAACCTCTAACAAGCCCAAGTCCCATTACAAATCATTCCTGACATTTCCTGACTGAGATGCACCACAGCTTCCCATGGTGGGAGTTGTTCTTTGCTGTAATGAGTAGATAAATTCAATTTTGTTCAACTTTGTATGGTAGTTTTGTCCATGATGTATTGACAGGTTGTTGTAAAGATCAAGCAATGAACAGAAAACAGAGTTTTGTTTGGCATATGATAAGCACTCAAGATTAGGCAAGATTATAACACTCCCATCATTATTACAGTCACCAACTTTTTCTTCTGTCTCTCTATTTGGAATTAACTGGATTTAGATTAGTTTGTATGGACTTATCATACCATCATCATTATTCAGTCATCAACTGTTTCTTATGCCTCTTTTTGGAAGTAATTGGGAGTAGCTACCAGCAATGGTGTTCATAATTTCTTGAGTCTTGTCTCTTTAGTTTTTCAACTGCATCATAGGAATTAATATGAGTGGAAAAGAAGGCATGCTAGTCAAGGTCTTCTACAGAATAAAAACTAATAGGAAGTAGAGATGTAGATGTGAGGACTCATTAAGGGAAATGGATCATGTCACAACATGCCATATACAAGTTATAGAACTGAAAGAACCACTAGTATAATTTAACACAAACTCAATAGCTTGAAATTCAAGGGACTCAATCCTGAGTGCTCATTCTCAGGCTGAAGACCTGAAAAGTTGGAGGCAGGGATCTTGGAGTAACTTCCAGAATCAAAATGCCTGGAAACCAGGAGCTTCAGTGTCTGAAGGACCAGAGAAGTTAGATGTCTGAGCTCAAGAGAAGAAAAAGATCTTTACCCACACCATTTTCTTTACTCAGTCTACTGATTAAAATGCTCATTTCTTTCAGAAAAATCATTCATATATATGCATATATATGCTTAGAAATAGTTGAACAGTTTTCTGAACATTCTTTAGCCTAGTCAAGTTGTCACATAAAGCTAACCATCACAGTATTTAAAAGAAAAAAATGATTATTTAGCTCACATTCCTGGAAGCTCATGACAATGGAGATGGCTTCTGGTCATGTCTGTGAATGCCCCTTTTACAGATGGAATCATGGAGGCAGGAGTGTTTGCAAGACGGAGACACAATCAGGGCAGGAAGTCAGTCAGGGTTCTCTAGAGGAACAGAACCAGCGGAATGAGTATACATGTATTTATAAAAGGAGATTTGTTGTTGGCTTTCACAAAATTGGCTGGGTAGTCCAACAATATCCATCTTCACTCTGGAGAGACCAAGAACCTGGTCTTTGCTCAGTCCACCATGCTGGATGTCTCAGTCTGAAGGCTGAGAGGATTCCTGGAGAGCCACTGGTATCTAGTGCACATGGAAGGACAAAGAAGCTGGAGTCTGATGTCAGTGAAGCAACAGAGATAGATGCACTTGCCAGAAAGCAAACAGAACTTTTTCCTTCAACTGCTTTATATTTTGACCACTACTAGAAGGTTCCACCCCCCCCCCTTTGGAGGAAGATTTCTCTCCCCTCAGTTAATCCTTCCTGAAAGTGTCTTCACTGATCTGCCCAGAGGCAAGTCTCTTAATTTATTCCAGGCACAATCAAGTTGATGGGATTAACCACCACAGGGAGGACCTGCCTTGTTCTTTTATAACAATCTACTATCATGGAGACTAACTGTGGTCTCCCAAGATCTACTATATTAATCTTTCTGAAGGCAGTGTCTCAGTGACCTAGGCATTAATAAGCCTTATCTTTTAAGTCCTACTTCTCACATTGCCACAGTGGGGGGGCATGTTTCTAACACATGAATCTTTGGAGAGACAATCAGCTTCAAACCTAGAACTGTGGTATTGGATGTGGGAGCAATGAGAGATGAGACTGGGTGGGGAATTCAGGGACAATAGGCCATGAGGTACCACACACAGGAGACTAGCTCTCTCTTTATGACACTTAACTAGGTGCCACATTCTTCTATGACAGGAAAAAAGGCATAGTGTAACACATCTTCTTGGAAATTTTGGAGGGGAGGAAATGAACTTAAATAATTAAATTGCTAAATACTTTCACATAATCATCTTATCCTAACCAAACACTGATACATAGGAACTGGAATGTGAAATCTGCATAAATTATTAAAAGATAAAACATGAGAGGATAAAGAAATTTTGTGTCTGTTGCAGGCTGCTTCATGGTATATCTTTAAACCTATAGGGATTCACTCTCCTTGGTCAATTTGACATATTTTTCCACCAGAAACTGAATTTATAGAGCAAAAAATGGAAAACTGTCTGGAACCATGAATTGGGGACCAATCTCCCACTATTTTTTTTCCTAGAAGGTACTGTGAAAGAAAAGGCTGAAGAAGTAGCCTGTGATAAATGCTTAAAAGCCATTAATGTGCATATAAAATTCTGAGAAAACTACCTAAGGATCAGGCAATGATGTTTTTCATCATTTTAAAGAGACATAAAGCAGATCCTCTCCATGGGCTGCACAGGTTGGGGACAGGAAAGACTGCTATATCGTCACAGCTGTATCTCAGCTCACTACACACCAATCTCAGGGTTCATTCATTCATACACACATTCATTCATTGCACAAAGATTAACCTCAGGGATGCCCAGCCTTTCTTCTTATCTGGGCCACACTGAATGAAGAAGCCACATATTAAGTTGAATTCCTACTATATGGAAATCCTCTACTGGATGCCTTGATTCATTTTTCTGCATGCCTGGGGCTTAGAGCCCCGGGTTCTATGAAGATGAAAACAGGAGCTGAGTCAGGCCTGTGATTGCAGGAAAACATGCTCTTGTGTGAACACACATCTATTTGCCTCAGAGAGAGAGAGCACAGACAACAGACCAAAGCACAACTGCACCAAAACCAGTTTTGGTGTGCCAATGAGTTTATTTGGCTTACTTACAGAGCAGGGTGAGGGGTTACTTACAGGAACATGTGTGATTCAAAGGCTGCTGCATCCTGGAAAAGCCTACCTCAGCATAGGCGAAGACAGGGAAGTAGAATCTCTGGAGCTCACTACACAACCTGTAGGAAGCTCAGGGGTAGTGATGGGGCTCAGAGAATCTCTTCTCACCTTCATATAATTTGAGGGTAGAGTCTTGCAATCTTTCCCCCAGACTTGTTAACCTCTTGGGTCTCCTGAGCCTCCTTCCCACTGGTCAGAGTCTGCATCCTGATTGATGATGTCTGCATAATTGTAGCCAGAATCCCTGACAGAAGAAAGTTAACTCTGGAGAATTGATTTTGGCTCCTGATTTCAGAGGGCTCAGTACATGCACACCTTGCTCTATGTTTCTGGGCCTGAAGGGAAACAGTACACCATGGCAACAGGAGCTGTGGTTTCCTTCAAACAGGAAGGAAAAGCTGTTCACATCATGGTGGGGAAGAAATAGAGAGGAAGGCAGGAAGAGGCTAGGGACAAGATATCCACAAATATTGACCCTCAGTGGGTCTTCCTGCAGTTAGGTTCCATCTGCTGAAGTTCTCAGAACCTCCCAAGATAGCACCATCAGATAGGGACCAAGCCCCTGTCACACAAATCTTTTGGGGATACATTTCATATTCAAATATTAATACCAACAAAATGAATTTTTGGAAAGGTCCACGTTTTTATTGTTACTCCCCCTTGCAGTTGCCTTTTCATTGTTGGCACAAAGCACCAGAGAAAATCAGCTGATAGGAGGGAAGTTGTCTATTTTGGCTTATAGTCTTGAGGGGAAGCAGCATGATACAGAGCAGAGGATGGGCATCATCTCCTTGCCACAGCAGGTGGCAAGCAGCAGCAGGAGAGTGACCCACTCTGGCAAAAGAGAGCTGGGTATAACATTCCTAAGTCTGCTTCCAACAAAACACCTCCTCCAACAAGGCTCTGCCTTCCAAGCATTCAAAACACATTAGTTTATGGGAGACACCTGATTCAAACCACACATCTTCCAAGGTTGAAGAGCAATCCAAGTGCAGAGCAAGGGGGAAGGAGCTCCTTTGCAGCACTAGTCCACATGAGAAAAGGTGGGAATTGCCTGAAATATGCTCCATAGTTGAAAGATGAGGAGGCGTAGAATAGTCTTCTCCCTCCCCGTGCAGAGAGCATGAGGAGATTTATCAAGTCTAAATAATTAGAACAGGATCTTGTCTGTACTCCTGCCCAGAGGGTTTGTGTGGGCTTAATGAAATAGTCAAAATATTTTTACCTCCACTATCACACTGGATCCTCATGACAGTCTCAGCTGATGTAGGCAGGTTTGTGTGGCTGTCCTCTGTGTGACTTCAGATAGGAAGGAAAAAGAACAAAGAGAACATGCTACAGAGCATCTGCTACAAGGCAGTTTCTGTGTCCTTTGTGTGTGTGTTTTGTGTATATAGGTATATGCATGTTTTTATATGTGTAGGAGCACATATATGTGTAGGTGTGTTCCTATGGGGGTTATGGGTTGCTATAACATGTCTTCCTTAATTGCTTTCCACCTTATTCTTTGAGGCAGGCTCTCTTGCTGAACCTGGAGCTCATCTGTGTGCTAGACTAGCTAGTTAGAATGCTCCATGGATTCCTAGTCTCACCTCCCCAGCCCTGGGATTATAGAGCACACCACTATGCCCAGAGTATTTACTTGGATTCCAGGGATCTATAATCAGGCCCTCACACATGTATGACAAACACTTTATCAATTGTGTCACTGCCCAGTGTCAGTGTGTGGACTTTTAATTCTCATTGCACTAACTACTACTACTGTTCTCAAGATAACAGATGAGAAAATAATGTCTCAGAGAGGTTAAGCAACTTGCCTAATAGTCCACAGTTGCCAAGTGACAGGATCAGAGTTTATACCTAGCTTCCCTGATAGCTGGCCTGGAGGACAGATGCTGCAACTGAGGTCTACAGATGATTTTGACAGTTTTATCCTTCACAGGGGACCTCTTGGTGTTCGGGCACAGCCCTCCTTTGATGCACAGCTTCAGTTGGGGTCTCATCTTGGATGTCCACTTAGATGCCTCTGTTATGGATTGTGACCCGAAGTTATACATAATGGAAATGCTTGACCTGCTGAATGTCACCAAGCCAGTTAGTGACATGTGAGGACAGGAAGTCAGTGACTCTGGGTCAAGTAGTCCTGCTGATGGTGACCAGGACTCCTTTTTGTCCTTTCCAATATTTGTCCAAATAGGGGTGAGAGAAGCACATGGATGCAATGGTGACATTTGCACCTGTTTCTGCTGAAGGCCACGCTGGAAATGCTACCCTGGACATTTGTTGCCATTCCTATGAGTTCTTTGTGTTTTCATTAGTGTTTACATAGCACACATACTTTTGCATATGCAGAGGTGAGATATAAGCATTGGAATAATGTTGATGACCACAGCAGCTCTATTTTGCAAAAGAAAAAACCTTCCAAAAATATGGTGTTTTTCTCAGAATGTCAGTATAAAAGTTGGTATAAAGATTGGTGGTGCATAAGCATTGACATTACATAAATATATATATAGGCATTGTAAAAGTTAATGACCATTTTATTTGTAATTATATTGTAGACTGATATTTTTTATATCCACATTGTCAATGGTAACCTTTTGTTGTTCACTTTAGTCTTGGACCAAAAATGTCAGTATGAGATTTTTATGTCTGTGTTTCCTGTTGTAACATCAGGGCACCTTTCCTCAGCTGTGGGAGTGTGGGCATCATTCATCCATCCCTTCAGGAAGAAAAAGATCATCGTTCATGGTATTCTGCCCTCAGTTTTGTATCTCTTCATTGGCACGTAAGCCATGATTTCTTTCTTCTTTACATCATCACATTTCTGGATTGCCACATCTGCCTTGTAAAATGGAAGTTATATTTGTGGGGTGGGCTGTAGCTCAATAAGTAAAGGGCTTGTTATGCAAGCATGAAGAACTGTGTTTTGATCTCTAGCAGCTATGTAAAAAGTCATGCATGGTGGCATGCACCTGTAATCTCAGCACTGGGGAGGCAGAGAGAGGAGAATCTTGCTGGAGACAAGAGAAACCCTGGGATTTGTTGGCTAGTTTATCTAGCTGGATCGGTGAACTTAGTGTTCAATGAGAGAACCTGCCTCAAAAAAAGTAAGGTGGAAAGTGATTGAGGAAGACACATTAAGTTGATCATCGGTCTCCAAATGTACCCCCACACATCCAAACATGAATAAATTCACACACATTCTGCACTGGGTCAAGAAGTGCTTGTTATCTGACTCCTCCAGGTTTACAAGAATGTAGTTTCAAGCAACTTCCTTGTAGATATCTAAGATACATCTAATACGACACATCTTTATTCTCTGCTGATCTCTGCTTTAAGGGGATAATGCCCTGTCTTCAATATTTGACCCTGTTCACAAAAGTTCCCCCACTGAACCAGGAGTCAGTCCTTGCAGCTGTTAGGCAAGGACTTGCCACCTCGATACTGCATGGAATGTCAATGGCCCCATGCCATTTTCTTTCTCTAGGAGCTCCACATTGAACAATACTGAATGAGTTCCTGGGAGTATCTCAATGCATCAGAACAGACAGAGCTCACTTTTATTTTTTTTTGGGGGGGAGTGTCAATTCTGTGCCAGGTTCTGTTGCCCATGAGTGCTTGTCCCTTCCGACTTTCCGTTTCTTCATCAAAGATGCCATTGGAAGGTATTCTTGCTGTATAGGTTATCTTCTTCTCACTGCTGGGACAAAAACCCTCACTGGAAGCATCTTCTGGAAGAAGAAGGTTAATTTATGGCTAACTGCTTCAAGGGGATGTCTCATCATGGTGAGAGTGCATAGCAAGAGCAGGAAGCTGGATCTTATCATTACTTATCGGCAGGAAGAAACAGCAAGATGAGCACTGACAAGGAGAGCATGCCTGACTATGTAACCCTAAGGCCTGCCCATAGGGACACACCTCCTCCAGCAGAGCTCCACCTCCCAAAAGCTGCACCAGCTGGGGCTTAGTCATAAACACACAAGTCCATGGGGGACATTTTACACTCAAACCTTAACAGACGACCTCATAAAATATATATGCAAATGACTGATACCATTCTTCCCTCCCCTTTCAGGCAGAGCGGAGATCATCAACTGAATAATGTCTCCTTTGCTAAATTCAACCACATGGCAGACATTTAAGACAAATTAATTTCATCACCAAATTAAAACAAGTGTAGTCTCAATGATACTACAAGATGCTTCCATGGTAATAATGTGCTATAATTGCTGTTGTCATGTTTGGGGCACAGGCCCTTCATTTGCCTGCCACACCTCATACTCTCAAAGGTTTTTCCATGAGAGGCCAGTCGAGTCCTCTGGGAAGAGACTTCTCATCATCTCCTGGTGTAAAAGAATTACACTTGAGCCAGGAGAACCGGGCTGAATACTAGGCTATCCATGGTCCATTGCCACAAGGACTGATCCAGGCGGCCCACGGATGAGGATATCCATCTGATTGGGGATGGAGAGGAGGGGCATTGGGGAATTGGGGATAACAACTCATTGTTGGCCCACTAAATAATGTAACTCAGTATGGACAATAAAAAAATTTGAAAAAAGAAAAGAATTAGAAGTGGCCCAGGAGTGAGGATTTGCATCAGTGTCTTCTCTGCTCTTCTCCCACCTGCACTCTGGACCTCACTGATTTGGCCAAACTACATAGCCAGAAAGCCCCAGGGATCCTCCTGTCTCTACCTCCCTGGCACTGGGATTATAGGCAGTCCACCAAACCTTCCCAGTGTTTATGTGAATGATGCTTGCATAGCGAGTGATTTATCCACTGAGCCATCTCCCCAAGACTTATCTTTTGCTCTGGTCTGACCCTGAGGGTTACTGTTCTGTGTATGGGTATGTGTATGTTCCTGCTATGCTTACATGGGTGGAGGCCAGATGCTGACACTGAATTATCTTCCTCAATTGCTTTTCAGGGTCTTTCACTAAACCTGGATCTCACTGATTCAGCTAGACCCACTTATCAGCAAGCCCTAGGCGTCTTCTTGTCTCCACCTCCCCAATGCTGGGATCACAGGTACATGTTGCCATGTGCAGCTTTTTATGTGGGTGATGGAAATCTGAACTCAGGTCCTCATGCTTGCACAACAAGCACTTTACCTACCAAATAGATAATCTCCTCAGCCCTCTGACGGTTACTTTTCTATGTCAACTTACCTGGACCAAAGAAGTGCCCTGATACTAGGTCAAACATTAGTCTGAGTTAGTCTGTGAAAGTGTTTCTGGATGAAACTAGCATTTGAACAGGACTCTATAAAGAAGATTGTGTCTCTGCAAAGTGGGTGGATATTGCTGACTGATTTTCAGCCTCATCAACACAATGTAATGGACTGAATATTTGTGTTCAAAAAATTATATGTTGAAACCTGACACTACAAATGTGATATGAGGAGCTGGGATTTAGGAGGTAGTTAGATAATTAGGATAGAACCCTTGTAAGGAGAATTAGTGCCATGATAAGAAAAGGCCAGAGAGCTACATAGCTGTCTTTCCACCATGTGAGGAAATAGCAAGAATTTAGCCATCTTCAATGTAAAACAGGTGCTTGCTAGAATACAATTACACTACCATCCTGATCTCAGACTTTTAGCTTAGAGAAATGTCTGTTGATTAAGCTATTTAATCCAGGACATTCTATTATAGCAGTTCAAATTACCTAAGACATCCAAAACTCAGCTTGCCAACATGTTATGTCCCCTAAAGACTCCAATAACACGTGGAGAGTCCCTTTCTATGTTCCTACACCCTCAGCAACATCACAACACCAGTGGTATGGCACCATTTGTCTCTGCATCTGACCCCTCCATCTGCTTCTTTAGGCTGCACATGCCTCATACACTGGATCCACAGCCTTATTTGCTGTTCCCAGAGCACCTACCACAGCATCTGGAACGTGGTTGGTGCTTGGAAGTCCTGTGGAATGGAAATAAAGGAGTGAGTGAATGGTCTCTAAGCAGTGTAGAAAGGAAGAATTTTCTGGACTCTGTAAGTACTCTACAGTGACCTTAGGCATTATTTGTTAAAAGCCTAGGTTCCAGGTAAGTTTCATAGAGTTTTTCCATTTAGTTGTCAGTTTGATTATGAAACATGTTGTCTGCTTGGCATTACCCAATGGCTGCATTTGAGTTCTTGAACATGGTCCCATCTCAGGGCCCAGAAGCCAACTCCCTGATACCCAAGCCCAAATGTAGTAGAGACCCAAGTGGCTCATGACAATACTGAAGAGATTTAACTTTCCTGTTTGGCCTAGGAGAAGAAATGAAGACAGGCCTTCTCCCACACTTGTCTCTAGAGTTCCAGCTCTGGCCACATGGTTTGGCTTATCTATGATGCCCAGTCAATATCTAGTCAATGAATATATGATCCTGTGGTTATTAACAATAATACTTTATATACTTTACTGAAGAAAGATCACAATGTTTCTTCTGCCCAAGTTTTCATTGGGTCCAAGAATCATTTTAGTAACATTTTCCAGATCTGGCATCTAGCTGCTGCATGGATGTATGTGGAAATCTCACTTAAAAATGAAGAAGTGCAACACTTATGGAAAAAACGATACCATTAGATTTTCAAACTCCCAATGATAATGTCACATAATTTGTTC
>PVHP010011434.1:0-45181 GCA_004024765.1 Zapus hudsonius | reverse complement strand
TTTCTTTCTTTCTTTCTTTCTTTCTTTCTTTCTTTCTTTCTTTCTTCTTCCTTCCTTCCCTCTTTTGTTCCCTTCTTTCTTTCTTTCTTTCTTTCTTTCTTTCTTTCTTTCTTTCTTTCTTTCTTTCTTTCTTCCTTCCTTCCTTCCTTCCTTCCTTCCTTTCTTCCTTCCTTCCTTCCTTTCTACCCTTACTCTCCTCCTCATATCGTCTTGTCTTCTCTACTCCTCTCTTCTTCTTTCTCTTTTTTAAATTTTCTTTCTTCTTTTCTCTTTCTTTTTTGTGGGAATTTCCTCTGAACTCTGGATCTACCATGTGGGAATTTCCTCCAAGCTTTGGGCCTGCTGCTACCTGTGTCATTTCTCTAAACTTGGGGGTCGCCATGTGTGTGACTCTCATTACTACCCATTTTCTCACCTGTGTTTCCTGATCTCTGCTGTGGTACTTTTTCCTCTGCTGTTATTCTTAAATCCTCTTCCAAGTGGAGACTTACAGACTATGCCTTGCCTCCCACACATGTGCATGTTTCTTCTAGATCTCTCTGCATGACCTGCAGAGCCAGCATTCCACATGCTTATGACTTTAAATGAATTTCACAATTTATGCTTTCTTCCTAAATAAACTCAATATTTCATAATTTATCCTTCTTGAGTTATTATTATCAATTCTTTGTTAAAAATAGGATAAGGATCCAAAATTAGGGTTCATGAGTTTGGGAGGTGCCTCCTAAACCCCAAAACCCTGCATTGTGTGTGTGTGTGTGTGTGTGTGTGTGTGTGTGTGTGTGTGTGTGTGTGGTTTATTCACTTGTGTGTGCAGATACATGTGGCGTGTGTACACATGTGGAGGTCAGAGGAGAACATTAGGTATTCTTCTCTATCATTTTTGGTCAGATTGGCTAATCAACAAGCCCTAATGGGTCTCATGTCTTTCTCCTCAGGACAGGGGTTAGAGGCACACACCCAACTTTTCACATGGGTGCTAGGGAATCCAACTGAAGGTCCATCAGGACCTCTTGAAAGTGTTTTTAATCACTCAGCCATCCCTCTTGCCCCCATATGTAATTTTTCTAAGGCAACAACCACAAAACATATAGAAAAATGTCATGCACAAATGAATAGTGCCCAATTGATCACAGCATGTGACACCTGGAAATTGATTTGTGTATGAGGTACAATGACTTGCTTTTGAAAGAAATGGGAGACAACTCTGATATTCTCACACAGGGGAGGGGCTTCTTTCAGCCCTTCTAGACCCTTACAGAATGGGTGCCATTCACTTCTGACAGTGGGTGCCACTCCTGGTGACCTGGGACCTGTTCTCAGCTTCTAGTTCAAAGCAGTCCTTCCGTTTCATCTCCTCACTGGGGAAAAGATGTCAGTGACGGTGCTTTTAGCTGTAATTATCTCAGGATTATTTGCAAAGTTTGATGATCTTGTATTATTAGTAACAAAATAGATTTTGCCTTTTCAGAATTTGAAGTGGAGTTCTGCATTGGAAACAGAGCATCAAGCAATGTGGCTTGAATGACCCGAGAGCACTGAAGAGTCCATTCTGACTCAACAGGTCGCAAGTAGGAGGTAAGACTCTCTCTGTCTAACAAGCTCCTGGGAAGCCAGGGCTGCAGTCATGGGTCCCATACCTGCTTAAGAGAAGTTGGTAAGCTGTCAAGTGCAGGGCAGGATGGTGGGCAAGTGAGGCACAGTGTCCCACATGCAAGTAGGAAGGTAGTTTCCCTAAAGTTAACTCAGTCTGACGATGAAAGAAGGACAATGTTGCTTTCCAGAAATATGGTTGATAACCAGAGCAACACTTCTGAGCAGGTAGTAGTTCTTGAATGAACAAACTGCTAACGGGGCTCTTGTGTTTTGATGGTGAGACATCATGGTACTTTTGAGTGTGTGTGTGTGTGTGTGTGTGTGTGTGTGTGTGTGTGTGTGTGTGTGTGTGTGTTGTGCGTTTGTACCCATTTGTGGCATTATGGGAAAGGCAGAGAGTAGGGACAGAAGCCAGATATTAGTGGGATTAATCCCTACATACATGAGAAAGCAAAAAGGCAACATTAAGCAAGAGTTAATCCTTCTGAGTTTCTTTAAACTAGCATCTAATCAAAGTTTTATAGCACCCTTACAGAGAGGCAGAGGATTTCGTCACTAGCCTTGGGTAGCAAACTAAGTCAAGGTCACAATTTGATGCTCCCTCAAGAGCACATTTTAGATCTAGCTTCTTTTAAATCTTATCTCAGTTCCTCAAAAGAATCATTAAAATATCCAACCCTAAAGGTCCCTGCTGTTAAGATTCTTCCATTTAAAATTACCATAATGACCACAACAAAGAAGTATGTGTTTAACAATGCACTTCGGTTTGTCCCCAACCCTATTAGTGACCGATTCTGAGACTCAGATTGTGGTCTCTGGGAAATATTTTTAAGGTGATATGTCAGACTTCAAAGCAGAGCGCAACCTCTATTCTCCATCAGGAGAGAGCTGCCTGGGGGCAATGTTCCCCCTTCCCAGGGATCCAACAGAGGATAGGAAATTTGCATTCCCCTTCTGTGTATTTGTTTATAGCTGGAGAACTTGTTTTTTAAGTTATTCAATAGTGTTTCCATGAAAGTTTTATAAAGGAAGATGAAAGTGAATTTAAGGGAAGTGCAAGAAAAAAACAAAACAAGACCCAGTTCTTTAAGCAGGAAGCACTTTTGTCCTAGGTGCCCTTTGTGTATGTTGTAGGCTGACTTTTGTCACATTTTAATCCTTCCTTTTGGAGTATTGAATGTGACAAAATGTTGAGTAGCTCCACATCTGATTTCTAGATTGGCGGACACAGGAGTTGGGGAGTGAGCTCAGAAGGAAAGGGGGTGTTTTAGGTCAGTGCCACAGGGACCCTAGATGCTGGCGTGGTGATGATTTATTATTTCTGATGACTAATTAGGGAGAGGTTTGTGTTTCATGGGTGTTTTGACGGGTGACTTTTCAGAACTATCATCTTACTGACGTATCTCAGTATTTCCACCCTCTGTCAACACGTCAAGATATTATGGATCTCTGAAGATAAGGAACCAGAAGATGTTTATATGGCCAATTTTAGGATTTCTTAGGAAGAAACTAAGGTGGTTTTGCAGGGAAGATGATGGCTCTTAAGATTTCAAGGATGAAGACCAGTCCCAGGGAAAGTTTTATTGGACATTAAAAGGTCCTTATTTGGAAGAAATTAGTAGAAAGTATCTATGCTAAACATGAATGTGATTATTTAAAACATCTTAAAGTATGATGTGCCTGGAATTTAACATCATCTCAAAGATCATAAGTCAAATTTATTTCCCAGTGCACAAGGGGAGGGGAAAGAGTAGTGGTTGTTAGGCAGAAGGTCTGTGTTAGGCCTGCTTCTTAAGAATTATTGTGCTGCTGGCCGGGCGTGGTGGCGCACGCCTTTAATCCCAGCACTCGGGAGGCAGAGGTAGGAGGATTGCGGTGAGTTCGAGGCCATCCTGAGACTACAGAGTGAATTCCAGGTGAGCCTGGGCTAGAGGGAGACCCTACCTTGAAAAAACAAAACAAAACAAAAAAAAGAATTATTGTGCTGCTAAACAAGTTATGTATAAAATTTTTATGAAAAGGTGGATTTAAATTAAGCCATGATAACTATCTAAGGTTTATTCATAGATTTTAAAAACAGGTTATATGAATTTTTGCTCTATTAACAAACCACCAAAATTTCAGTGGTGATAAGGAAAAAAACTTCTAGATCTTTTAAATTGAGTCACAAAGTGTCCAAGAATGGGAGCAAAAATAGAGGTTGATTAGTATCAAGCTGCAGGCTAAAGGAATTAAAAATTTTAAACAACAATAAATGACATTTTTGAATGCTTATTACAGCATCAACAAAAATCCTATAGGACTCCAGTAGGTGGCGCTACCTCTGCTTGCAGCCACAGATAACCCAGGCTATGATCCCTTCTTACCAACTGCGCACCTGACCAGCAGCTTTCTCCAGGTGAAGTAATTTCACTATTTTTAATCAATAACCGGTATATAACAATTAAAGTGATGTGTGCCTTCCTCGGGGATTCATTATGAACTACTGTGGCTTTTTTGATTGGGGAGAAGACAAGGGTGTTTTTCCATCTGAATTACAGCCTTGCTTCTGGTTACAGGAGGCATTAACCCAGGACCATTGTTTTTCTTTTGTGGTTGGTATATGTCATGGTCCAACAAATTCCTTTATTTCAGAGACCTCTTTTCTCAAGAGCTTTGATTTAACAGTGCCGTCAAATTCCAAGACAGAAGTCGGTCAGCTATGACTGCAAGGAGCCAACAGCCCCATCCCACTCCTCTGCGTGCAGGTGACTTTTTGCCAGGACCCAGGGTGAAAACCAACCAGGATCAGGGTCAGGACCAGGTTTACAGCAAAATTGTTTTAGACCAAAGAAGCCTGTATTAGTCAGGGTTCTCTAGAAGAAACAGAGTTGATAGAATGGATATATAAAAAAAGGAATTTATTGGGATAGCTTACAACAGTCCAATAGTAGCAGTCTGTAGGCCCACAGGTAAGGAACCAGTAGCTGTTCAGTCCACGTAGATGGATGTCTCAGTAGTCCCAATCCAGCTCAGAAGGCCTGATGGCTTCCCCGGGGAGCGACGGCTGATAGTCCACAATGTGATGCCGAGGAAACTGGGTTCCGATGTCCAGGAAGGGTAGGAGAGCAGGATGCAATCGCAAGTCATGAATAAGCACCAGCAGCCGGGGGAGGAAGGAAGAGCATCTCCTTCCCCTTAAGCTTCCTTATATTAGTCTCCTGGAAGGCCCACCCAGGATTACTATGGATTAGCTCAAATTGACAAATTTAACCATCACAAGTCTTCTCCAAAATCCCAAAAGGAATTTGTCAATCCTTCCTGCAGGCAAGCTCAGGGATCCACCCAAGATTACTATGGATTAGCTCAAATTGACAAACTTAACCATCACAAAGCCCAAGTGGGAAAAGCTCACCGCCTAAGGTTCTTTCCAATTTCTGCTCTGAGATGGTGTCAATCCTACCCATCCATGTTAGGCATTGGTGAGTCACATGGCCAAGCCCAAACAAAGCCAGTGAGAAGGAAAACACATTACTACAATAGTTACGGAAGAAAACCAGAAATACTTTGTGGAAATACCATCTACCATGATGGTCAAACCTCAGAAATGGCACAGAAATCAGTTTGGTAAATGAAACAAGAAAATCGGCTATGAGGGCAATGACCTATGTGGGGGTGGGGGTATACGTGTTCCCTAGATGCAGCCGGGATGATTGAGACTTTGGGAGCAAATGATATTTAGCCTTTGGCCTCCACCTGCCAGGACTCCTGGAAAAGGATTACTTGGGGAATAAAAAAGCCTATATATAGATGACTCGTGGAGAGCCAGGCTTCAGACTTATTCCTGAAGCCCCCCAGCTGTCAGTGAGTGGTCTTTCCGTGTGGCCTGAGGGAAACCTCACTGGGAAGAGGAACTCTCTTTAGTGTTTCCTAGACTGCACTTTAGTTTTCTGTTTTTAGTTTCTTTCCTATTCTTATCTTTTCTTCTGTACTCTCTTCAAACTGAAGGTTTCTTGTTAGCTACTGTTTCTCAGCATTTTAGCTCACTGACTCTACTGCTCTCAGTCCAGGTCATCGTTTAGCTTGGTTGTATCCTTGCGTGTGTTCAAGTGGCCGACTGCATCCTCAGCACCCAAGAGAATTCTTCACTTGCACCTTTGCTCAGCCAGTGCTTGCAGAGCATGTCACATGCTTCATGTTGCAAGAATATTTGCAGGAAGACATAGAGATGTTAAGATGGTGAATGTGATACTCAACTTGTGGGAAAGGACGAAGCCGGGTTTACAAAATTGGAAATATCTCTGACCTAGAAAGGGTGATTAAGAGTAAGTGTTGAGCAGGTCTGAGGAGAGAAATGGTGGGCTTTTTTATATATATATAAATTTATTGTCCATAATGAGTTACATTATTTAGTGGGCAAACCATGAGTTGTTATCCCCACTTCCCCAAATTCGCCCCCTCCCCCTCCCTGATCAGTTGAATATCCTCCTCCGTGGGCGGTCTGTATTAGTCCTTATGGCAAGGGATCCTGGATATCCTAGTACTCAGCCTGGTCTTCCTGGCCCAAGGGTGGGCTTTTTAAGACTGGAGGGCCTGCAGGGAAACCCTGGCTAATAGAAACACTCCGCCTTTCTCATTTTTCCATAACAAACTCTCCAGGCTTTGAAAAAGACATAATCAAATTAAACCATTTTATTCCTGTCACATTGGTCTACACTGTCCTTTCTGCTAGTTGCTAAATAATCCTTTTAATCAAACAACATGCAAATGAGTTTAGTATTTTCAGGCTGCAGGCAGCTCACCCCCCGCCCACATTCCCTGTTATAAATTCTATTTTTTTTCTTTGACCCAGTCTACCAAGTCTACCAAGCCTCTTAAGTGACTAAGCTGTTTGCATGCAAATTTCCTAAGCAGTCAGCAGACTCGCCCACTGATGGTCTGGGTGCTCTTTCTGTATATTCCAAGAAGGGTGAGCAGTCATAATTTATGAGCTGAAACATGAGGCTTATGGGTAGCAGTCACTTGACAAAAGTCTACTAAGGTAGGCCCTGTCGGTGGCATACTTCTATATAGGATTAGCAAATATAGAATCTATTCTATGATCAGTATAGGAAAGGAGCATTTTTATACAGCAATATTATGATGAGAACTGTAAATTTTGCTAAGTCATCCTGTGATGAATTCCATGTGTATTTGCTGAGCTTGAGTGCTGAGCAGTGATGACACCCAACAGTGAGCTAGACACAGGAGTGGACCGTTGTCTTGTGACTGGAAACAGACAACCAAAAAGCACACAACCCAACCAGTAAATGTCTAGCTTTGAACCTGCAAGTCTCATGAAGGAGCCATCCACTCAAGGATGATAAAGAGATCCAAAATCAGGAAGATGGTGACCTTACTGATTTAACACTCCCCCACCAAAAAAAAATGATGAATTTTTGAATTAAAAAAAAAGCCTCTGGGGGAAGGAGGGAGAGGGTAAGCCCAAATTTAATTTGTATAAATAAAAATGAATGAATAAATAATCTCATTGCAGTGGATGGTAAAAGATGTGGAAGGAATGTCAAATCAACAGTTTTTAAACTAAAAAGGTTTATTATTTTCTGCAAGTAATTCCTCAGACTTGTAATGCCCGAGCTGTGAAGTCTGCAGCTTGGATGCCATTACAAGGTAATATTATCATTTTGCACATTCACATTGTTACTTTTTCCTAGGCCACTTCAGTATGCAAACGTTTGTCTGGAGACTTGTTCTCTCATGGAGTCATGATGGTTGCAAAGCCTTTGAGTATCATGTCTTTCCCCAGCAGCCAAAGATCCCCTTCTTTATCTCTTTTTAAGAAGCCTGGCAGACTCTTTCTCATATCGAACCAGCCAAAGTTCTGTCAAAGGTCCATTCCTGCATGAATTACTGCAGTGATGAGGAAACACCCTGATTGGTATCTGTGCTATCTAATAATGTTGTCATTAGTCAACGTGTAACTATTTAAATTTAAATAAAATTATATACAATTAAAAATTCCATGCGTCATTTGTTCTAGCCAGAATTCAAATGCTCACCAGCCCCTCAGAACTGAACAGAGCAGATTAGAAACGCTTTTCAGCATTGCAGGAAGGTTCATTGTTCTGTTTTGGTTTGAATAAATAAATCACCTCGCGCTCTAGGGCACCAGAAAAACCCAACTTTTCTGAAGGCATATGGCTTTCCAACAGAATGTGAACTTGGTTTTGTTGGAAGGAGAATGGGCCGTCAAGTGGTCCAGATGAGGGAACTTGTGGGATGATTTGAGATTGGAGGCTGGAGGAGGAAGAGGAGAAAGCTTGGCAGATGCTGGTTCTATGCGCCAAAAAGGAGGATGTACAGCCGTAGTAATGTGGGGGTGGACAGTGGATATTCAATGAGTTCAAGACTCTTCTGCACAGGAAAGGGGGGTTCCACTGGGAACCTGGCAATCCACAAACACAAGCAGGTGTTTCGGGTGAGTATTAAGGCTGCTTTATTGTTGAGGTCTTAGTGGACAGGGAAGAAGGAAATTGGGGAACTGGGGACACCATTACATTATTTGCTTATTCAGTGTATGTAAATATGGATAATAAAGGTATAATATATATATATATATATATATATATATATATATATATATATATATATATATATATATATTGAAAAAGCAGGTGTTTTGGCCACAAGCTAGGTGAAGGTTGTGTGACTGCAGTGGGGGGTCTCCTCTCCCCTCTCTACTGGAACTGTCCACCCCACAAGCAATGACCCTGGAGGTGGTCTGAATTAAGGAAGTAGCTACTTCTTAAGATTAATTTAAATATGAGGAGAGGGAGAATTGATTATTAAGAGAGTATTATTTATTTATTTTCAAGGAGAGACAGAGAGGGCACACCAGGGTCTCTAGCCTCTGCAAGCAAACCCCAGATACATGGGCCACTTTGCGCATCTGGCTTTACATGGGACCTGAGAAATTGAACCCTGGTCACTTGGCTTTGCAGCAAGTACCTTAACCACTGAGCCTCCTCTCCAACCCCAGGCTCTTCTGTTCACACTAACCAGTATGAAGTATTGAACAGAACAAATACAGAGTGTGCCATTCCAGGACATATCGTCTCCCCTGAGACCTGAAGCATGTGCCTTAGTAAAGTGTCACATGAACCATTATTATTTCACTAGCCTGGTGGACATTTGACTTTATTATTTCTGTGTTGAATATAATGTGGTGTATTCATTTGCAACCTAAGCGCTCATACCATCTTCATGGTTTGCCATTTGCCTTACTGATTTCACTGAGAATATTCAGAGAGTGTTGCTGCACATAGTTCAGGGGTGGCTGGCCGGTGCTTTCCCATTTCATCTTCCTCCTGTTTGGCAGAGAAATTATGATGAGGAGAAAATGGAAGCTAATGTCATGAACGTCTAGGAAAATGGGCTTGGTAATGAGGAAGAGTGCAACAATTTCTCCTCAGTAAAGGCAAAATAGATAGGAAAAAGGAAAGGAGAAGTAGCTTTCCGCCCATCTCCAATGTGCAAAGGGGTCCATGTACTGAGAGCCAAAGGTCGGCTCCTGCCTTTCCCATGATCCCTCACTCTCTTCTCTCCTCTCCTTTATATAGTGTATGGGATATGTATTTTTGGAAAACCAAATATACTTCATTCCTGTTGTCTTAAATTTCTTTTACTGTCATCTGGTAAATACAAACAGTGAAATACACATCATAAGTGTATATGACACACATTTATGGTCATATACCTATGCATGAGTATATCGTATATATTTATTCATTTTCCTATTTATATTCATGTAAATCAATAATTTGTTTGTTTTGCCTATGTCTTCTCCATGATCCTAGCAACTCCATGACAACATGGACCTTACTCATATTTACTTAGGTTTATATTGCAGAGTAAAAAGACAATTCTTAGCCACATAGGTGCAGACCATCATTAACATTTATTTTCAGTTTGCTCTTGGCTGAATTTTGATTTGGCATATCTGGTAATTTGCAAGAGAAAGGAAATGTTATTACTAATCATTCCTGAAAACGCATCCCTTTAAGTATAACTTCCAATGGGAAGAACTATGAGTCCATGGGGACAGCACCTCTGCAGTTTGTGTAAAAATGGTGGCAAAAGCTCCCTCCCTGCTCTGAGAAAACCTATTGGTTTCAGCTAAGTGCTGCTTAGCAGCTCAGCTTGCCCATCCAGTGGAGGCTCTTGAGGCAGAGGCAAAAGTGATTTTGTGATTATTGCTGGGAGGTTTGGGGAAATGAGAGACTCCCTTTCGCTTCTTAACACAGGCAAGCGTTTGCTTCTTTCTACAAGCTAATTTGTTTTCGTTTTTACTTCTTTAGAAACAGAAAGATAACATGCCTGTAGCCAAAATGTTTTCATGATGCCTTTTATCTAGGAAATGAGCGATCGAGCCACAAAAATATAATCAGAACTTTAGATCGTTAGAGCTAATGTAAGAGATGAGCTAATACATTTCTGGTTAGGAAAAACAGCCCTAAATAAACAAGATGTACTCATCCAACAGTTCTTTAATTCAAGTGCAAAATCACAGGAAACTAGGTTAGGAAGAAATTTGTGTGAATACTCGGTGTTTATCGGAAGCGGAATAAACACTTGTGGGGGAGAGATGTGCAGAGCCTGCCTACCATGTGTGTTGCTCAGCGTTGGAGGCTCAGTCCTGCAAAAGCCAACAGCAAAGCCAGCAATCAAGCTGGATAGAAAGGAGAGAACAGTAGAAGAGAGACTTAGGCAAATATTTGCAAGCATTTTCACCCCCCAAAAGTAAAAGAAAAAAATCACTCTTTCCAAGTTATCAAATGGCTGTTAAAGACTATTCATTCATAGTCTCTTCAGAATGAATGAGATGACAACTTAAATATGGATATTCTGTTTGATTTCTATCCATGAGTGCTTATTATTGGCTTATGTTATTAGAATTATATCTTTCCGCTTGTTGTTCTAGGCAGTAATTGATAGAAACTTTAAAAAAAAAGTATGTCCCATCAGTCGAATTCTAGACTTCGGCTAGTATTTGATTGAGAAAATTGCTAGGTGACTCTGTGGTTAAGGCACTTGTCTACAAAGTCTAATGATGCAAGTTCAATTCCCCAGTGCTCACATAGGGCCAGATTCACTAGGTGGTGCATGCATCTGGAGTCTGTTTGCATGGGCTGGAGGACCTGGCATGCCCCTTCTCTCTGTGTCTCTTCTGTATCACTCTACTCACACTATATATACACACATATATATATATATATATGTGTGTGTGTGTGTGTATATATATATATATATATATATATATATATATGCTACAATTTAATAAAGTGACCAAGCAGTTTGACAGGATTGCTGATGTGTGTGCTTGTGTGAATGTATTCAGGGAATGACTGAAGATGGGCATTTTTTTTTTACTATTATTTTTTCTTTTTTACTTTTTTATTTGGCATACAGTGATGTAGGTATTGTTCATTCAAGCAATTTATTTTGTTGATTCTCATTCCCCTTTCTATCCCAAACCCTTTCTCTTCCTCAATTCCCTCTCCTCCCACTAATACCCTTCTCCTGGTCACAAATGACACGCGTCCTGTCATCTCTCCCTACTTCTCTTCTAGTTCATCTCTTTATACTCATTTTTGCTTACACTTCCACCTTTATAGGTTTTGCATTTGCCAACCATATATAGATACTTACAGATATTTCAAGCTAAGACCTGCATATCAGAGAGAATTGTGGCTTTGGTTTATCTGTAATGCTGGGACTTTTTTGTTTGTTTGTTTTGTTTTTTGAGGTAGGGTCTCACTCTAGCCCAGGCTGACATGGAATTCAATTCACTATATAGTCACAGGGTGTCCTGGAACTCATGATGACCCTCCTACCTGTGCCTCCCAAGTGTGTGCTAGGATTAAAGTTGTGGGCCACCACACCTGGCTTAATGCTATTTGAAATTAGAATATATATATATATATATATATATATATATATATATATATATATATATATATATATATATACATAATACTTTTGGGCTGTGCGAATTAAACCCAGAGCCTTGTCCAAGTGAAGCATGCACTCCTTCACTGAACTGTATCCCCAGTCCAAAATCAGAAGGCTATCTGTGGGTGACCTTGCTGCGTGGGGCTGGCCATGCTTCAGCTACACATGAATGTTGTATGACCGTGACACCTGAGAGTCAGGATGCACTTAAATATTTGTATAAAATGAAAATCAAATATTTTTCTTAGTGCATTCAGTATTATTTATAGGAAGTTCACCACCTGTGTGTGTCCATCTGTGTTTGTATGAAAGGTATCCGGTTTTCTAATTTGGACTGTAATTTTAAAAATATTTTATTTATTCATTTTCAAGCAGAGAGATACAGAGAGAGAGAAAGAGAGAGAGAGAGAATGAGAGAGAGTGCACACCAGGGCCACCACCTTTGGGTCTGGCTTATGTGGGACCTGGGGAATTGAACCCAGGGCCTTAGGCACTGGAGGCAAGTGCCTTAACCGCTGAGCCATCTCTCCAGCCCTGGACTGTAATTTTAAAAAGGTATTTGGCAAAACAGAACGGTGATGTATTTAAGAAGAATACATTTAAAGTTTTAATGATAAGAACAAGTTTTGAAGTTTAAGTCATGAGAGTCACTGTGCACATTATACAAATCAATCTAAAAATGATTTGAAAAGCAGGAACCCCAATTTATCTGACACTAAAATATGGACCAATTGACTCCTCATTTGTTCATGTGTGCTGTGGTGAGATTTGAGTCTATGAGGTTTCAGGGACTACTCGGCTTAGAAGAAAGGGTTTGGCAGTGTGGGTGAATAGTGGAAAATGACTTACATTATAATATTAGTGGAAGGCAGAGTGGCACATGCCTTAAATCCCAGCACTCAGCAGGCAGAGGTGGAGGATCATTGTGAGTTTGAGGCCACCCTGAGACTATACCTACAGTCTGGGCTACAGTGAGACCTTATATATAAAAAAAATGTGTACAAATACATTAAAATAATAACATTTATAATATGGCAAATTATTAGTATATACTTCATAAGGAAGGCATTTTTTTCCAGTTAAAGCTATAAATCTTACAAAAATGACCTTAGATGAACAATTTTAATTTTGTATGTCTCACATACAGAATATATTTTTACTTATATGTTACAATTTTGTTTAATTGGCATATGTTTGTGAGTAGTATGTGGTGTGTGTGCGCGTACCTTTTTTTCTGTATATTTTGGAAATTGCGTATAGACATAAACTTGATGGAAAACCTTCCAAATGGGAAAGTTTCCCAAGAAAAGTCCAAGTTTGTCTTCCACATACCCATTGATCCACCCACAAAGTCACAGACCCTGATTTTTGCAACATATGTCTGTAAAAGGTTCTCCCCACACATGTCAAGACAACACCCTCGAGCATATGTGAGTTATTTATCATCAAACAGATTTCATAGTAACAGGTGCGTCCAGGGAACCCACGTGTATAAAAAAGACTAATTTCCTTTTCTCTCCGAAAAGACAGTGACTAAAAATGATAAGATACTGGCTGGGCTCTTTGACACCAAAAAACTTCCAGCAGATGTAGCTCTTGAAGGTTTTGCTCAACACTGGAACAGCCTGGTGCTCTCTCGGCAGCCAAATGAATCAGATGACTGAAAGATATTAATAAACTGGTTCTCCTACCTTAGAACAATGGGGTATATGGACATGAGCGCTGCCTGAAAGGTGTTGTCTTCCCAATTCCTCGTTAATTGAGGCCGGGAAAGGATGGTTAGTTAGCTTAAACTTGGGAGAGATTCCTAAGAGACTCAGGTGTAAAGATGATTTTCTTATAATTCTCTCCTGCCAACACTCTTCTCCATTTCTGTTAAAATCAGCACAGGCATCTCCTCTTTTGATCTCTTTACTGAGCAATTTCCTGTAGCAGAGCTCTCTCCACCTTCTATTCATATTTATTACTCCCCTGTTCCTTCCTCCTAATTTCTGAGATGCTCTTTGTGCTTGCTTGAAAAAAAAGAAAGAAAAAAAAAAGAAAACCTGTTAAGTGCACTACATGCAAAGATTTGAAAAGAATATTATCAGGCAAGAATTTCTGTGCTGAACATGTCACACCTGCAGTGTAATAGTATTTTCCCCCGGCGACATCCTTCCGATCACTTGACACAGAATTAAAAATCAGCAGCTCCCAGAGCAGGGCTGCGCAGCCCCCACCAGGCCCCCGTCACTGGTGGCTGAGCTCTGCTGAGCCCACTCACAGCGAGTACAGAAATCAGCTCTGAACCTGGCCACTCTGCTGGCTTGTGTCACTTGCTCAGACCGTGCATGACAAATCCTCCAATGCTCCTGGTGACATTTCGAGAACGCTGTGGACTCTGCCAATATGCCAAGCAATCAGAGTGTGCATGACAAATTATGAAACACATACTGTGAAAATTATGGACTCTGTCACGGTGCCAATCTGCTGCTGAAAGCCTACTGCTGCTAGAAGGAATGTTGGCACAAATGTGTTACTAAATTCAGTCGTATTTCTAATTCAGTAATGGATTGATCCTAATGGGGAGTTGCTGTACCTGTTTAGGTTTCAAGCAAAGTACTGCGGGGCCTAATGACCTCACCCGCTAGTCTAAGGACTCCGAGAAGTCAGATGCTTCCCACAACTCTTTTTTTCTATGGTTCTTCTTTGCCACACAGATTTTACAGGCAGCTCCGAAGCCTTGGCCTCCTCAGAGAATGTTTTGGTCACAGGCGTGAATGCTGCAAGATTTTTAACATGCAATGAAACACTAAAGAGACCTCCATCCCCACTGACCACTGTCATTACGATCGCCAGGAGGATGAGATATGCAGAAGGCGAAGAACTGGAAGGTGGGTAGCTGTGAGCAAGGCCACCATGGAAGGGAACAGTTATGGCATAAGGTCATATGCCAAAGACACTGGAAAGAGGAACTTCACATGCGTCCCTGCAAAACACCAGCAATACAAACACAGCAATGAAACCAAATGAAACGACATGATGACGTTCTTCCAGCAGTATGTAGGTAGTGAGGATGGTTCCAAAGATCGCAAGTCCTCAAGACACTTATGTAAACCTGGAAAACCTACACAATCCATATGCTCTTGGCTCTCATGAGCTTAAGTGTGGCACCTGTACAAAGCAGGAAAATGCCTGTGCTTGTTCAGTGAAGATATATAGAGGTGTTTGTGAGATTTTGAATTGAAATTTATTGAATCCTTGGATGGAGAACATTTACAAGAGAGGCTACATTCATAAAAATATGGAGAAAGATACAACTCCAGATTCCAATACGACTCAGGATAAGGCTAAGAATTTGTGCTTAGGGGCTGCACTTCCTGAAGGCTATCTGCCATGGATTGACACATTGCCCTCTACCCATACCTCCTGGATCTGTGCATTCAACAAACCTGAAGAGAAAAATATTTGGGAAAGAGATTGCATTGTACTGAACATATTACAGGCGTTTCTTGTCTTTGTTCCCTAAAGAACATAGAGCTACTATTTACACTGAAATTATATCATAGTAGAACTATATGTAACAGGTGATCCACTATGTGGGAGGATGAGGCTATGTGTTTATCCACCTACTATGTCACTTTACATAATGTTCTTGAACAACGAGGATTGGGGGAGTAATCCTCTGTGGATCCCCAGGAGACGACTGGATGTGGATATAATGCAGTAATGATGTGAGTCAACTTTCATATGCAAATAGCTAATATGATGTTAAGCTTCTCTGTATAAATTTATTTAGGGACAGCTATAACTGTTTTTCCTATATACCATTTCAATTACATTTATAACTACACTCTTAATTATCTTTTTATAGATATGCCTATAGTAGTCTCTTTTTATTGATAAGGATATGAAATTGTATACTATGGTACCATGATATTTTCTTGTCAACTATTGTATTTTCATAGCTATCATTTGTGAAACAGTCACTAAATCATGAACAGCATTAGATGAATTTAAGTAATAGTCATGACATTTGCTTTTGTGAGGGTAATAAAATCAGGGTAATAATCCCCCAAGCAAGTCTGTTTACATCAGCCCCTTGCCATATTTTTTTTCTACTTGCTGGGCTTTTAAAAAATTCTCTTTCCTCTATATTATCAATTGTATTTAAGGGGTTATGTTTGCTTATGGCATCTACTTACAATATAGAATTATACTATTTTGTGTGCCATGTTAAAGAAATCATGATGAAGACACTGGGTTTTCTTTATTGATTTCCATTTTGTGTGGCACGTCTTAGCATAGAGATGACGGGGCATTAGATTGCAGGTTGATATTTTGGGTCATATCAGTACTGAAGGGTAATAGGAAAGTCCTAGTTCAGAAGAAATTTGGCAACACCTGGTCCCTCCCAGTCTGGCACAAGCACCAGCTGCATATGGCTCATTGTGAATAATATGAAAGAAAACAACAAAAAGAGAAGGATTTGAGAAGTCTTTCCAGACCTTTCCCTGCATGGGGCAAGCCAGGGCTGACTCTTAGCTTCTGTCAATACCAGACGTCTTGAGAATGAAGCCAAGACATACCCTTCGACTCAGTGCCCCATCCCTTCGATGAAAAGAGACTTTGACAAGACAGCCACCACGGAGGCTTTTCCAAATTTCAAGGAGTCTGTCTAACCTGTCAAAGCAAGTGATTGGCAGTTGGCCAAGCTTCTTTGGAAAGACTCAGAAGAGGAATTCCAAAATACTTAGCAAAGTAGGAACAAAGACGCGCAATCTTATTCTGAGGCAAGAGGGCAAAGCTTGTGTTTAGTAATCTGCACATTAATTCTCCTCTATGTGAATACATTGTTTGGCCCAAAAGCAGCCCAGGAGCTTTAGTTTGCTCAGTGCCAAGGTGGAGAAGCAGTGAAGCCACCATCTATGTCTCTGATTATACAACAGCAGGAGAGATCGTTAGGGAAGCATCCACGCTCTGCTTTGGGGCATATGTCAGGTTCAATACTGTGAACAGATTGAAGCTCTGCCAAAGACGCCAAGTACCTCTTCCTGCGATTTCTCCAACAATGTGGGGCTCCTTGTGCTGCTGGCAGTTTTGCAGAAAACAAGGGTGGTGAGGACACAGATGGTGCAGAGAGTCTGACATTGCATATTATTTACCAATCAGAATATGACTCAGTTGTTTTAGGCATGCAATTATAAAGGACCCACTGCACCAGCGGGCACCGCCTGCTTGGAGTCAACAGCAGAGAGAGAGCCTGTGTCAATGTCAAGGATGAACAAAGCTTCCCCTCTTGGTTCTGTGTTTTCAGATACTCAGCTCCAACTTTCTCCTTCTCCAGCTTGTGATAATTCAAAAACATCTTCCCATTAAGACTGTGCTGACACTATTCAAAGAAATGCCATTCAGTTTAAGACTATGTTTCTTGGATTCTATTTTATAGATCTAGGCCTCGAAATATAAAAACGTTACTTTGTGATTTTTCACGCCTAGCTCTTAAAGCATGGCATTTTCAGGCAGATCTGGTGGGTGATTCAGATATTTCTATGGAGCACTTCAGGTCTTCAGGAAATGCCCTAATTATTTGAAAATGTAATGAGGAAATTAAGCAGGATCCTCTTGGCATTAAAAATAAGGAAATTAGCATTTCTCACACACCTGACATGCACACACTATTGCTTTTGCTCACATGATCCTCTCAGTTAACTCTGTCAAGTAAGCAGCATTTTGTACAAGTAAAGATCTGAAACCAGGAGTTGAGAGACTTCTCCAAGTTCACACGTATCGAAAATGGTAGAATAGTGATTCTAATCCAATACGTGATTGTGAATTTAGTTTTATTTTAGAAGAGGTAGAATGCATGAATTCTATCCAAACTTATTCTGAGTGATGGAGTAATTTTTTAAAGTGGAACAAAACATCTAAATCAATGAAGAAAACATCTAAATAAGTATATATACACTGTGCAAAACATTCAGTATGAAGACATGAGTGAAACGTGAGAATCATCCCCTTATGACGTTACCTACCCCACTTACCAATGTCATGTGTAGGATCATAAAATATAGTCCCTAAATAACTTACTATTTTAGACAATATTTAATGAATATACATATTGTGCTTTTATCTATAAATTTTTGTGAACATGATTTTTCAGTATTGTCATATAAAAGTTCTATTTGTCATTAGAATCTATTTTATACTTTCATTATCTGGAAGAGATCAGTTTTTTATGACAAAGTGGTTATTGTATTGACTTCTATTTATTCATTTTTTAATATTTTTATTTATTTATTTGCAAACAGAGAGAGATGGTGAGAAGAGATACAGACAGAAGGGGCACACCAAAGTCTCTAGCTGATGCAAATGAACTCCAGACTCTTGTGCCTCTTTATTTTTATTTTATTTTATTTATTTATTTTGGTTTTTCAAGGTAGGTTCTTACTCTAGTCCAGGCTGACCTGGAATTCACTATGTAGTCTCAGGCTGGCCTTGAACTCACGAAGATCCTCCTACCTCTGCCTCCCGAGTGCTGGGGTTAAAGGTGTGCTCCACCACCCCTGGCTTGGTTGTTGTTTTCTTAAACTTGGACAATTTCTTCACAAGCCAGCACTGACACTAGTTAGTGTCACTAACTGAATTCAGCTGAGTTAGTGTACTAGACAGATCTCTTGGGTTCCCCTCCTGGATCATCCTCTTCTTTTGAATACTATGTGGTGCTCATGGAAGTTTCTTTGTTATCCATGGCCACAGAGACTCATAACTGAAGACGATTGCCTGGCTCTTCTGTGCTCCTGCGTCCTCGCTGTAGGCAGGGATCTCTCACTGTACAGAAGGTAGGTGACGAGCTGGACCTGATCTCTAGGATTACAGTCTTCATTACCTCGTTGTCATTAAAGTGGAATTCATATCATTTTTATTTTAAAAGTTAAATCAAGTTATTTTAATCTTCTTTTTCAGAATGCTTTTTCCTGACAGTATAACCCAAACTCTTAATGGGCACAGAAACCTGTATAATTAGCAACTCCCTGCTTTGTGGTCCCATCTTTCATTCCTTCCGACATATGTACGCAGAGCCAAAGCCCTCTGTACCCTAACCCCTCTAAAACGAAAGCCAGAAATGTAATTATATTTCTATTCTATTTACTAATGCGCCCTCTACCTGTATATAAGCACATGAAAAGCTATTCTTTTAAATGTTTGCTTGATTTTTTGGAAGAGAATATAACTGATTAAACAATACAGTGTAATGTAACTTTTTAATCCAAATGGAATATTCTTGGCCACACCTAACCTAAGATTTGTATAAATGGAGGCTTAGCAGTTTTCATCCTTTTAGCCTTATGAACATATTGTCAACTAATGGGACTGAAGTAAGAGACATCATTTCCAATGTATGTATGTATGTATGTATGTATGTATGTATGTATGTATGTATGATGATATTCTACTTTTATCTATCATTAACTGATATAGAGTGATTGCTCTCTCTTAAAAAGAGTCCACCAAGAGACTTCCCTCCTTAGAAATTCCTCCCAGGAGGAATGGGTGTCAATGTTTATACTCGCACCCATGCTGTGATACATATGGACTCCAGAGATGTACAGAAAGGAGGGAGGGAGGGGCCTGTCAGCAAGTGTTTGAAGCCTCTTCTTCATGAAAAAGGGATTCATGGGTTTTAAGTCTGTATGATTATCTGGAGGAAATCACACACACACATATCACATCTATCTACATCAGCTATGCTTTAAAGAAGAAATTTTACTTTTCCCCAGATTTTAAGTATTTCCTGAAACATTTAAAATTAATATCTTTGAGATTAGGAATATAAATTGTCTTTCATGTCACAGTAATCAAAATGAAGGGGCATTTCTCTGAGCTCACCCTTGTGTCCTTAAAAGTCAGCAGAATGTTGAGTCAGAGTCTATGAAGTTGGTTATTAAACAACAGATCAAACTCAGAGCTTAACATGGAACATCTATTAAGAAAACAGCAATGTATGTTTAAGGTTAATATGTTAAGTTACTAACTTTCTATAATAAATATGTCATCATTTTAGGGTTTTGTATGATGGATGGTTAAAGTAAAGCAATACTTGTTCAGTTGAAAGTAGGCTCTGCTGAGGACTGTAAGCTCTGTGCAGTTAGGAGCATCGTGTTTCTCTCTGCTGAAGAACCCACACAGTGGATGAGACTTGAAGCTCCATAAATACTTAGAATGACAATTAATAATTTATAAATAATAATTAATTATTAATAATTGACCTTATAAAACAAATGCTACTTAAAGAATAAAATGTTTCTCTTTAACCACATCAGAAAAATCTTCCATCCAAATATTTCATCAGACTTCCTGGTGTGATTGTAAATACCAGAGCCCCAACACTGGGAGGTTGAAGAGTGAGGGTTATGAATATGCGGGCATCCTGAGCAAAGTCCTGTTTCAAAAAGAAAATTAAATAGCATTTTTTGTATTAATAATAATATAAAATATTTTCAGGAATATAAATTTTGTATTGCTCTTAGATAATAACTCATTGTCTTCTCATTTAATATTCTCTCATGTAGTTATAATGTCCATAATTTCCAGAAGCAGGTGGTATTTCTTCTCAAATATTACCATTCATCGATATACCATGCAAATGATTCCATTATCATCTTCTATATTCCTTCTGTTTTCTAATCTTTATAAGGTTGTATGAATTTTGGTGAGTTGAGCCATCTGTGGTACTAAATATGATTTATTCACGTTAGTTAATGAGAAATGACAAATCCTAGTCAAAATGATATTTTTTTAGAAAAAAGGTCTTATAACCAAGTCAAGAAAATGAAAAGCTGCAACTTTCTATGTACTCTGTGAAAATGAAAAATTATTGAGGTTTTTTTTTTTTTTAATGGGAGAAGATCCTATGATAGGAAGATATGGGGAAGGTCATTATTGTGGTCCTGATGGGCATTATTACTCAAATCAAGGGCATGCCCAAGCTTTGTGAGAAGCATCCTACAATGCCTGCTGATAAGGTAGCACCCAGGGAAGCAAGCTGACAAGGCAGATGGAAACTGACTATGGTGATAATGTTTTTCTGTGAGATTGTGATTTTCCTATGTCTACGCTTCACTCACATTTAACTCAATAAAAATCCATCTCTCATTAGGGTTTCTGTTCCTGTAGCCCAAAAATTATGTGTCATAGGTGAAAAAAACTGCATTCACTTGTTGCCAAATACAATGTTTTTACTTAGTTTATTTATATATTTATGAGAGAAAAAGTATGGGCATGCCAGGGCCTCCTGCCACTATAAACAAACTCCAGATGCATGATGCATGTGTCACTTTGTGCATCTGGCTTTCTTGGGTGCTAGGAAAGTGAATTTCAGCTGTCAGACTTTACAAGAAAGCACTTTGAGCCATCTCTCCAACCTTGCAGTATTTAAAAAAAAAAATCTCCAAAGATAGAAAACTAGGATTTCTAAGGTCGTGGTTTTGATTTAGCTTTTTGGTTTGAGTCTATTCCTTGAAGATCTTATATTAATAGAATGCTTTAAAATTCTCCCAGACAAATATACAGCTATTAATGTACTTTGGTTTTAAATTGTTTGATTTAGAAGAGGTAGAAAATTGAAACTATAATTCTACCAGTTTACTTTGGGTGTTCAGTCTGCAGATATGTTTAAAATTCGGTTTCAGTGAAAGTAAAAAAATTCTGCTTAGTTTTGCAGCCTATATTTACAAGGAATTAGCTGTTTAATTCCCATGTTCACCAGTGAGGTTATTGAATTCTTTATAATAATAGTCAAACCTTCCAGTCACCCAGTAACATGTTAACAGTAAAGGTTTATTGCGATATACTTGGATGTTAACAGTAAAGGTTTATTGAGATATACCTCGAAACATTACTTGCCTTTGCTTCAAGATTAAAGTACATTTCTACTCATGATAAACATTGCTGGAGATTAACTTTCCAGGATCAAGGAAAGAAATCCTATGTGGCTATAAGTGGGGTCAGGGGAGGGAACATCTGTCCATATTTTGAAATAATCCAAAAAGATAAACCAGAAAACAGCAGGTGTAGCTAACCTATCCATATGGAAACTCTTCTAGTCCCAGACCTTATTTGTAAAGCTGAAGTTTTGGTTTGGAATGATGTCTCAGAAAAGGAAACACCTGCCTAAATATATGTATTATAGATGACATTTCGTTCTAGAACAGACACAAATTCTATTGATCTTCCCCACACCTGCAGCTCTACAGACTTCAAATTGGTCAGTGACCTTGTGGTGAAACAGCTGTATCTCAACTTTCAATACAATAGCATGTTCCTTAAAGTACCTGGATGTGATTTTGATTGCATGGCCATGATTTAAAATAAGCTTTTGTGATGAAATGGGAAGATTCAAGTCAGTATTTTGAGCAGACCAAGCTACAATCACACTCAATGTTATGCCTAGCAGAAAGGAGTCCTGGATTGGAACTTCATGGAGAAGTTGTGCTCTCCCCCTACCTTAAGGACAGAGATCTGCAGAGCTCAGTGGTGATGCTTCTGAAAATCCTACTCATTAAAAAGCTGACATCTGAATACAGTCGGATCGTCCACTTGGGAAATTCTCACATTCCTCCTTAAGCAGAATGAAGACATTCACAAGTGTTTTCAAACAAATATTTCATAATTTACTTTTTTTAAAATTTAATATTTATTGTCCATAATGAGTTACATTATTTAGTGGGCAAACCATGCGTTGTTATCCCGACTTCCCCAATTCCCCCCCTCCCCCTCCCTGATCAGTTGTATATCCTCCTTCGTGGGCTGTCTGTATTAGTCCTTGTGGCAAGGGATCCTGGATATCTCAGTACTCATCCCGGTATTCCTGGCCCAAGTGAGTTGTTACTGAGGGGTGCCATGCCTCCGGACAGTCTCCCCCACCACGGCTCTCACAATCTTTCCGCCCCCTCTTCCGCTCAGTTCCCTGAGTTGTGGTGGGTGAGTAATAAGGCTGCACAAATGTTGCGAGCTTAGAGGTCCTTGTGTCGAAAATCCTTGGTTCCTGTCTCACTGGCCTATCCTGTGTTGATTGAATGGCTGTGGTTATAGGTCCCTTGTTCATCTGTCATTGTCTGCTGGGTTCCCTACGGATCCTCCACGATATGACTGTGGTGGCTCCTCTCTTGCCAGGATCAGAGCTGAGATTAATACATAATTTACTTTTTAAATTAATCTATAGAAAAGTAGACCATTTAAAAATTTTTATTGATAGCTTTCATAATTATAGACCATAAACCATTCTGATTCCTTCCCCACCCTCCCCCATATCTCTTCCCCCTCTCATCAGTCTCTCTTTTGTTTCGGCGTCATCATCTTTTCCTTCCATTATGCATAGGTATTGTCAAGCATTGTAAAATCATGAACATCAGAGATGTTTTGTGTCTGGAAGTTTGCATTGTAAGTGGCCTTACCCTTCCTTTGGCTCTTACATTCTTTCCACCACCTCTTCCACAACAGATAGTTATTTTGGAGCTAGGAATCTTTGAACGCTACTCATGTACAGATTTAGTAACCAGAACCACGATCAGAGCACACGGGCTCCTACAGGTCCCATAATTCCTTGTGTGATTCCCTTTATACCCTTGCCTACTCATGAAAACAGATAACAGGTCAGAGGATGGGGGTATGTGCAAGAGAAAAAATGAGGTGAAGGCAGCTGATATCACATGCATGGAAGACACTGCAATTTTCATTATTACTGGGAGGCAAGTGAGGGAGAAGGGGACTCTGAAGGCGTATGAATAGAGACGTTGGAATTGTATTGTGCATGTTTAAACATTGGGTTTGAAAAGTGAAGTTGAATATATGTTATATATAATATTATATATAACATTTTATTATTTATTATATATAATTTCACCCACTGAGAGTTGTTCTCTGAGTCATGCATCCATTATATTTAGTATAGCTAAAGCATCTATGAGGAACTACAGAGAATGTAAAGAGTTTATGAAATAATTCATCAAATTAGTTATATTTTGTGTTAGGTTGAGGTTAAACATAGACAAAGATACCACTGGCAATATATAAAATTAAATTGAGTTGCCCACAATTGTCTATGGGACATAGGCTGTCTCTACTGAGCTCTTAGACTTCTGTGATTTGATGTGGACAGGCATTTATATTTTTCTAAGTAAATTCAATAGTTTTCTTTCAAGTTTGTCTATCTTGTTTACACAGAGGGGCAAAAATCATAATATGATATTTGTGGGAAAGTTTTACATAACATCTCTGTTTTACAAATGTAGAGGATAACTTTCAAGTCAATACAAAATGACTAATATTTAGTTGTTTAAATGCATTGCCTTGCTATTAGTCAGCAGTGTTAAGAGCAATACAGACTGTTCTAGGAAAGATTTAGTGGTCACTCACTCACAGAAAGTGTCCTGACCAGATGTGGCTGTCTACAGTTGCCGTGTGATTCTAATTGACTCCCTGGGGAAACTCCATGTTAGTTGCAGAGGAACAAACTCAACTCAGGAGTTGTGAGTGAGTGACTGATGACAGGGGTTGACTGACAATATGCTCAGAGTTGGAGGTTATACCAAGTCCAACAGCCATGGCTTCTAAGGCTCAGCTGAGGTGAAATATGAAAGCACAAAATAATTTACTAATCAATGAGCTTTATCATCTGTCAAAAGATGATAAACAGATGCATATTCACACACATTAAAATATAAATATGCATATAATTGAAAATATTCAAAATATATTTTGAAAGCACAAGATAGATTTAAGGGCTGAGAAGATAGTTTAGTTGGTCAAGTGCTTGCCTCGAAAGCATGAGGACCTGAGCTTGATCCCCAGAAAAGTCAAGTATGGTGGCCACCTGCCTGTAATCCCAGGCCTGAAAGATGGAAACGGGAGGATCCCTGAAGCTCACTAGCTAGCTTGTCTAACTGACGTGGAGAGCTCCAGTCGCAACAAGTGAGTTCTCCTGGATGTTAGCAAGGTTGTTGTCTTGCTACCACTTGTGTGCATATGTACATGTGCATGCATGCACTCACACATATATAAACACACATGCACAGCACACACATGTGCATACATACACTCACACATGTGCAAACAGATGTGCATATATGCACTCACACATATATAAACACACACATCACACCCATGTGCATACATGCACTCACACATGCACAAACACACACATGTGCATACATGCACTCACACATATATAAACACACACATCACACAATGTGCATATATGCACACACATGTGCATACATGCACTCACACATGTGCAAACATGTGCATACATACACTCACACATATATAAACACACACATCACACCCATGTCCATACATGCACTCACACATGTGCAAACAGATGTGCATACATGCACTCACACATATATAAACACACACACATCACACACATGTGCATACATGCATTCACACATGTACACACATGTACATCACACAGATGTACATACATGCACTCACACACATGTGCATGTTCAAATACACACACATCACACACACATGCCAAAAGATAAATTTAAACCTATGTATGATATACTAAATGTACATGTATTAGCTGGAAGTTCACTCAATACTAACATTCTTGGTGCTATACCTAATACATGGTGTGCAGGCAATGTCAGTTGCTGTATGAAATTACAAGAAAAGAGTTAAAAATAATTGAGCCGATTTTGCTCTTGAACTTTAAAACAAAAAGCTATTGCCACAGTATGTGTTTAGTTAGGGTAAGTAAAGCATTACTTTATGTATACACAGAAAATATATATTGTATAGAGTCGTCTCTTTTATATATGTTTGGAATGTGTCCATCTGAATGAGAGAGAAAACTGTATACTCTTAAATGTGTCCCCATGACTGAGAAGGGACTTCTGTATACTCTTGCTACATATGCTGAAAGTCCACGCACTAAGCTTGTTTCTACTGGGGACACATACAATTTCTATGCTCCCGTACCACCTCACCTCTGTGATCAAGACCTCTGGTGCTTGAAAACTGAGTTCTAAGCGTGAACAATGGAGTGTGGAACGTTACCGTTTCACTGTCAGAGATCTATGTATCAATTCTTGAAAAACATCAGTGGCAAAGGAGCTGGCTTTAGTTAATTAGCACTGGAATATGATAATCACACATTTTCATTTCATGACTGTGTTTCAAATGAATTATGACACTGAACGGAAGTCCAAGATGTAATGCTGGTTCCAGATGCTTTAAAATTGAGATGAGTTTGCCCATACATAACATATATCACAGAGCAGCAAGACAATCTATACACTTTATGATACTAGTTTTCTGTGAGCTTGAAAAAAAACCCCAAAATTTCCTGAGCAGTCTGGGAATCTGAATTTACTGATAGAAGGATTATATACAAGTTAGATGAAATTTTTAATAATTTCTCTAAAATAACATGATGTGATTTTGATTTTTGGAAGAAGATTTTGATAATCTGGTAGACATAAGCTATAGAAACAACCATACCAGGGGCTGGAGAGATTGCTCAGCGGTTAAGGCACTTTCCTGCAAAGCCTAAGGGTCCTGGTTCAATTCCCCAGTACCCACATAAAGCCAGATGCATAAAGTGGTGCAGCATCTGGAGTTGGTTTTCTGTAGCAGGAAACCCTGGTGTGCCCCATCTGTCTCTGCCTCTTTCTCTGTCTCTGTATCTGTCTCTCTATCTCATCTCTGTCTCTCTTCTTGCAACTAAATAAAAAAAAAATAAAAATTTAAAAAAGAAACAATCATACTGATGTCACTTCAAAATTTCAGATCCAGAGGTTTTGGTGGTGGAATTAATTACAGTCAGGATAGAAAAATGGAGCCAGAGGACACACCCTGGTTTCATTTCTTACTTCCTAGGACACGCCTCCTATAGCGAAAATAGAAACAAATGTCTGAAAATCTGATATCATTCCTACAAGCTGGTACTTGATACCATTTCTATTTTTACTTCAAATATTTATTTATTTGTTTTACTGAGGATTGAGTCACACAGCCTTATTCATGCTAGGCAAACACTGATCAACTATAGACCCATTTCTATTTCTCTTCATTTAAATCAAGTTTTGCTTTTCAAAGTTTCAATTCAAAGCCCATAGGTTTATTTTTACTTTTAACTCTTCAACAGAATTTTTAACTTAAAAATATTAAATATTTTAATAATAAGAAAAGGTCAGCACAAATGATCCTGGTCATTGCTCTTCATTTTTTTCATTCTTTGTTTTTTTCTTTCCTTCTTCCTTTCTATATTGACTCATAAACAGGAATAAAAGGTCAGCTAAATAGTTATAGGTATAACTATCAGCCTATAACTATGGGTATATAATGAGACATACATTTTAATAATATGTAACATAAAAATGACTTCCAATATTTTCATGTTACTCATGCTCTATATTGAAAATTCTTCTCAATACATCATGATTTTTAGAACAATCTTCCCTGACTTTCAGCTCTGCAGCTAGAAGATAAAGTGTGTTTTGTGAACTTTCCCTTCTAGCCATGGGAAGCATCAAGTCCTCAGGGGCTGACCTCTTTCTGGACAAAGTAGATGGCTAGGTATGGCTTACATGAGTAGACTGGACAAGAACACTTATTGTGGACACTTGTATGAGGCAATGTTAGGGGAGCTGACAGAGCTTCAGGGTTAGAATCCCCAAAGCTAACTGGAAAGCAACTTCCTTGGGGATCTCTTCTGTGTCACTGCAAGAACAGTTTCACAAGAATGGTGGTCCTCAGGAAAGGAGACACACGTTGTACTGAATAGACCCAGGTTTCTGTCACAACCCAGAAAGGCAGAAGCCACCATCTTGAAGAGATAATAAAAAATAAAACAAGGAAATATCATCCTAGAAGAAAGGAAATGGATGTTTGGTGAAGAGCAGGAATTCTTATGAAACAACTTCTAGCAAAGTCTGCAACAAGGAGATTTGAAATCTAAAATTGTAATGAGATAAACACAAGTTCAGAAAGCTAAGGGAAATAATTCAGGCAACAGATTTGAAAAAAAAATAAGGAGAGAAATTACTTGTAACCAAGCTAAGTGGAACACATGTCCCACTTGGGAGGACTCTGTGCATTTTTGTCAGGTAGTGAAACAATTTCATGGCACCATCACCCAAAACATGTACAGTGTTACACGCACTACTCATTAATCCAGCTGGAATGCAGACTCTCAATGCAGAATTCCCATAAATTCCAAGCCTCTTAGAGTTAACTTTTTTAATAAGTTGCATTTGTGTCCATTTCTAAGGCCTTCGTTTAGCAACATGAAGCATTAAGCAAAAACTCTACTTAGTATAAAAATGGAACTTTTTTTCTATTTGAATTTTATCATTTACCAGCAAATGTTATCATTGTGATATAGGTCTTACTTAGTGTATTTCTTTTATGTCTGGGCTCATTAGCCACAGAGCAGAAGAGCTAGAATGTAACATGCCCCATTCTGTGGGCAAAGAGCTTTATTCATATTCATAATTTTTCAAGCAGGGACATACTTATTTGCTCATAGGCATTTCCATTTACTCTTTCACAGTTATAACTTTGACAATATGTTGATTGATTCAAAATTCTTCTTTAATATTTCAAATTATAATTCACATTCTAAAATGCAGTAATGGATTCAGGAGAGGTTTAAGCTAATTTTTATTTAAAATAGAAGAGGAGGATGTGAAAAAATGGAAAGATATTCCATGCTTCTGGATAGGTAGAATTAATATAGTAAAAATGGCAATCCTTTCAAAAGCGATATACAGATTCAATGCCATGCCAATAAATATCCCAGCTTCATTCTTTACGTACATAGAGAAAATAATCTCGAAATTTATTTGGAATGGCAAAAGGCCTCGGATAGCCAAATCCATCCTTAGTAAAAATACTTCCTCAGGAGGTACTTAAAAAGAGTGATTTTTTTTCTTTGTAACATATATTTGTGGATTCTTTATGCAGAGACAGACCTGCTTCAAACCAGTGATTATAATTACTTCAACAGTAAGTTGTCATTATTAATTATAATTTGGTTGTAAGCATTGAGGTGACTAATTTTCACCTTGAAATTGAATTTAAAAAAAAAGTTCACTAGAAAGACCAATGTTTTGTTTGTTTGTTTTAATCAATTGATATTTCTGAACATTTAGAGAATTAAGTGGCTTCTTTTCAAGCTCAAGTGCTTCCCTAGTAGTTCTAAAGCAAATGAGGAGTTCTTCTAAAGGTTCAATTTCAGTCACTTATTGATAAAAGTTAGTTATGATTTTTAATTTCTTATAAGAAACTCATATGGAGATGGCTGGAGAGATGGCTCAGCATTTAAGACGCTTATCTCCAAAGCCTAATGAATTGAGTTTGGTTCCCCATTACCCACATAAACCATATGCACTGGGTGACGCATGTGTCTGGAATAGGTTTGCACTGAAAGGAGACCCTAGCTTGTTCTCTCTCTCTTTCTCTCTCTCTCACTTTCTCTCTCTTCTTAAAAAATAAATCAATAATATATTTTTAAAAAGAAACTCATATGGTGAAGAAAATTGTCTTTGAACAAAATTCACTAATCTTACATTGAATTTTTACTTGACTTTGCAAAAATAGCAAACATCTGATGAAATCACTACACAAGAAATTTTGTGTTAAATTTGGGATCATCCCTATAAAAAGATGTGATAAGATCAATTTCTATTGAAATTTCTATTTTGGGGTCACCTATATATCAAGTCTTGATGTACCTGCAATTACCATGGCAGTGATAAATAATTAACAAGCAACATATAAATTAACATCAGACGATTAGCCTTATTTTAAAATATAGGCACAAATTTGTTCTCTCCACATTTGCACTTGTTTATTCATCTTTAAAACTACTATAGTATGACATGATATATATGTATCGTATATGTAAAGTCATTTGCTAAGAGAAGGGGACTATTTGGAGAAAGGAAGGGAACCAACAGGATCAGAGAGAGGCTCTCACTCTTGCTGAGAGAATCTGCTTTTTAAAGTTGGCAGAGAACAGCAGGGACCAAAGAAAACCAAGACAACTGTTAACACTAGACAAGTTGTCTCTCTCACATCTGCCAGGTCCCAGGAGACCCTAGAGAGTAAATGATGGATCACACACAAGTGCTGCTCTCACTGCTGGCCCAGAACCTTCCCAGGGAGATGGATGGAGATATCCATGAAAGCAGATCAAATCTCATCAGAGCAATCAGAGGCTTCAGAGATCTCTAAGACACACTTGTCAAGGCCCAGGGAACATTGCAGAAGAGGGGCAGAAAGATTTTAAGAGGCACAGGGTGCAAAGGTCTATCTGGAGGAACTTTTCTCTGCAGCCCCTCCCCAGAGAGTGACCGACAGGTGCATTCATAACCCCACAGAGAATACCGATAACCCCACTGAGGGCCCTCTGTGAAATGGAGGTGGGAAGGATTAGCATGGAAGTATAACCTGATGCAAATAAGACTAATATGCACTATGTTCATACAGTAAAGTTCTCAATCATAAAAAAATCAAAAAGAGAGAGAGGGCTGGAGAGATTTCTCAGTGGTTAAGGCACTTGCCTCCAGTGCCTAAGGTCCCAGGTTTAATTCCCCAGGACCCACATAAGCCAGACCCACAAGGTGGTGGCCCTGGTGTGTTCTCTCTCTCTCTCTCTCTCTCTCTCTCTCTCTCTCTCTCTCTCTCTTTCTCTCTCTCTCTCTGCTTGAAAATGAATAAATAAAATATTTTTTAAAAATCAAAAAGACAATAATGGGAGAGGTGAATATTTGCAGAGTATAATTATATATATGTATGAAAATATTGAACTCCATTATTTCATACAATTTTAAAATTATGGATAAAGCCCACAGTATAAAACTGACCCTGTTAACAAGTTCTCTACAGGTGGACAGTGCAACAGTATTAGCTAGAGTCTCAGTGTTCTGGACTGGATCGTCACAGCTTCTCTCCTTGCCACTGCAGAGCATCTATGGAACAAGCTCCCCTGCTCCTCGGGCTAGCTGGGCACACTGTTCTACCCTCTGTTTCCAAGATCTTACCAATCTCGCTATATCATATCAGTAGAAGCACTTTAGGGAATAACTGACTTATTTCACCCACTTTCCTACACTTTACCCATGTTGTAGCATTTGACAAATCAAGTTTCAGTTGATCTTTTTCAAGCCATAAAAATAGAATGTATAAAATGTATCATCAGATGACCAGTATCCATAATTATCGCCATCATGTCAGTCAATGATGTCCAGTGCAAACATACAAAAAGCCACAAGTATGATTGAAAATTGCCAAATGGTATTGAAAAGTTAAAGATAGACACGGAAAATGGTTTTAATAATATAATTGATTAAGCAAATAGATCCAGAATAATGTATTTGCAAACCGTATAAAGGATGAAGCTACCATTATTTTTATCAATACTGTCTTTAAAATTTTCTATGCATTTTCTACTTGTAAGATGTATGATGAATCTAGACTTGCTCAGAGTCACACCTGCCTAGTGGATTTAATGTCATTTGATGATGTGATCTGTTTGAATTTGTTTCTCATGCTCTCATGGTAAATTTTATCTCAGGTCATAGAAAAGTTTCATTCACATAACTTAGGACAGTATCATGGTTTGATCCAGGTGTCCTCCATAAACAAATGAATGTGTTCTGATTGATAGATCCTCAGCTGATGGCAGTTTGGGTTTTATAACCTCCATGGAGCTGTGTTGTTGGGGTTATATAGCAGCTTTCCCTTGCCAGTGTTTGGCACACTTTCCTGCAGCTATTTGCAGAGCTGTGGAGGAGGTGATGTCCACCCCTCTGCTCATGCCACTGAGCTCCACCTCTCGCTCTACCTGCAGTAAACTTTAATTCTAATATAGCACAGATGGCTGGAGAGATGACTTAGCAGTTAAAGCTTTTGCCTGTGAGGCATAAGGACCCTAGTTCAATTCCCCAGTACCCACATAAAGCCAGATGCACAAGGCGATGCATGTGTCTGGAGTTCATTTGCTGTGACTGGGGGCCCTGGTGCATCCAGAAAGTGTCTGCCTCATTCTCTTTCTCACTTTTTCAAATATATATATATATATATATATATATATATATATATATATATATATATATATATATATATTTTGTTGTTGTTGTTGTTTTTTTCGAGGTAGGGTCTCACTCTAGTCCAGGCTGACCTGGAATTCACTCTGTAGTCTCAGGGTGGCCTTAAACTCACGGCAATCCTCCTACCTCTGCCTCCCGAGTGCTGGGATTAAAGGAGTGTGCCACCACGCCCGGCTTTCAAATATATATATATATTTGAATATATATAGCTATATATTATGTATAATAGATATAATTATATATATAATAGCACAGACAAGGCAGGCTATTAAACTTTCTCATGAAAGATGAGCCATTGGTCAGTATTTCAGCACCTGTGTTTGTGATAACAGTAATGTTAATTAATCAGCATATGAGGTGCCATGAATATGGATTTCTTTTGCAGCTCTGAGGTTGAACCCAAGCCTCACACGTGCCAAGCAAGCACCTTTCCTACTGATCTCCATCCTCAATCCCAAATAATTTTGTCATGTTATCCTATACTAGTTGAAGCATGAGTTAGCAAACAACGTCATTTAAAAAAAAAAAAAAACACGTCTGTCAGGGAAGCAAATCGCTGAGAGATCTTTTATGAATGTAAAGAGTAAACAGAAAAGCCAAACCGTTTTTATACACTCGGTAGACTTTTGTAAAGACTCCACTCAGGAGTTGTCCTGTCACCATGGACCAAGTGCTGGCCTGTGATGAGACACGGGGATCTTGTCTTAAGATGCAGCTGCTAGTACAAAAATGCCCACAGTGCTGATCCATGGGAACAAGGGTCCTCAACTTGCACGTGGGCCTCTACAGGGAAGGAGGGAGGGGAGGGGAGGGGGATGTGCACAAAAGACTGGCACAGATGAGCGTATTTCAGGTGTTCAGCTGAAGGGAGGAGTCCGCGCCTTGTTTGCCAGAGCTGGCCAGGCCCCGTTGGCAGCACACAGGAATAATAGGAACCAAGTGTTCATGTGAGTGTCCATTTGTGTGGCAGATATGTGCAAGAAAGTCCGAGATAAGAGGTCCAGGAGGGTGAGGATCTATGATTCCTAATTAACATGCCCATAGACTGTTCCTTAATTTTTCTTGAAGAATTATTATAGCTATTTGTACCATTTACCTTTCCTAAAAATTCCATAATAAATTATTTCAAATGATCAATGGTGCTCAAATGTTACTAGATTACATTATCTATTTTCGAACTGAGTTCCACCCACTTCTAGAGATCTAAAACTGAACGATTCTCACCTGTGGGTTCACAGGCATTGTTCATTGTGTTATGACCACAGAGGGCTTCATAGCAGCTTCTAGAAGCCTATAAAGGAAGGGTATAAGAGTCAGACACTGGAAGCCCCCAGGTACACGCCTGGCAGGAAGTGAAACTGGAACTCAAGCTCAGATTTTGGTCTTCAACAACTTGATCACTTTCCTAGACAGCCATTTCTTTTGTCTATCATTTAGAATTAGCAAAACCATTTTCTTACACTGTAAATACACATTTTATAAACTTTTAAAAAGTATTTTATTTCCAATCAGAGAAAGAGAGAGACAGACAGAGAGAATGGCCCTACAGAGCCTTCAGCTCCTGCTGCAAACAAACCTTGGATGCATGTGCCACTTTGTGCACCTGGCTTGACATGGGAACTGGGGAACTGAATTCAGGTTGTAAGGTTTTGCAGGCAAGGGCCATAACCGCTGAGCCATCTCTCCAGCGCATCAATATACATTTTAAAGATAACTCCTCTTAGGAAATATTTTTATATGTTGTCACATTTTTTCACACATTAAAAAATGTGTTTCAGTGAAGGTACCTGATGACCTGAGGAACGCATAGAGACAGCGTATGCTGCGCCCAAGTTCTTGCTTTGGACCCCATGGTTCCGGTACCTTGTTATTTTGTTGATCTTGATACAAAGCCTTATTTATTAGGAAAAAATGCTTCAGAAAAGCACAAGCACAGTTTTGAAAAGATGGGTTGCATGTAAAAAGAGCATCCCAATCTGTTAAAAATCAATGAGAATATTTCTTTTATTTTTTTTCACAAAGAATCTATGTATGGCACGACATGAACTGGCACCATTATTTCCCTCCTCCTGTCCCCATTCCTGTCTGCATTCCTGTCCCCATTTCGCTGCAGGCCCTCCTCCTTGGGATAGCTGGCAGTCACCAAGGGGTTGTGGTTATGAGTTGTGAGAGCAGCAGTCAATGGAGTGAGGGCAATGCCTCTGGATAGTCCCTTGCACCCTGGGGCTCTTACAATCTTCCCCCCCCCCTTCTGAAACTTTCCTGGAGTCTTTTGTGGGTGAGTGTTCAATCTTCTTTAGTGTTGAGCTCCCAGCAGCTTCTGGATTTCTGCTTTAGTACGTTTTGAATGTCGCCATCACCCTGGCTCGGGTTGTCAGGTTCACTATAGCATGGGAGCAACACAAGGAGATTTTTTTTTTGCTTCATTTTTAGGTGCTGGGCATTGAAACCTGGGCTTTGCACATGTGAGGCAAGCATTCTATCACTGAATTACATGACCAGCTCCAGACTTGATTCTTCTTTAAAATTGTAGCCTTGTTGGGAAACAAAGCCAAGGGCTTTTGCTTGCTAGACAAGTGTTCTACCACTGAGCTCCACCCCAGCCCTGCCTGCAGTAAACTTTAATTCTAAAAGAGCACAGACAGCTGGAGAAATGGCTTAGCAGTTAAGGATTTTGCCTGCAGAGTAGAAGGACCAGATTTCGATTCCCCAGTCCCCATGTAAAGCCAGATGCATAAGGAGGCACATGTGTCTGGAGTTCATTTGCAGTGGCTGGAGGCTCTGACACACCCATTCTTTCTGATTGCCTCTCTCTCTCTCTCTCTCTCTCTCTCTCTCTCTCTCTCTCAAATAAATAAATAAATAAAATATCTTCAAAATAGCACAGACAAGGCAGGCTATTGAATTTTCTCATGAAAATACATGGAACAACCATAAAACCATTAATACTCTCTGAAGACATTCTTTTAAATTTTTCTAACTTGACAAATATTATACATATTTATGATAATATAATGTTTACATATTTACACACACATTGCACAATGATTAAAACATGCTAGTGAATATTTAATCATGCTAGTGAAATCATACTAGTGAAATATGTAAAATCTACTCTCAGAATGGCAACTATAATTTATTCTGTTGAGACTGATATTCTTATATTTGTCTTGGATTTCATTTGAATGTATAAGTCACTCTGAGTCACTTCTATTATCTGTATTTTTTGTGCTCATGTCTTGTATTTTATTGCCTTTCTATTCCTCAAGAAAATGTCACTATTCTCTGTGTAAGTCTTTCTCTCTCTCTCTCTTTAATACAGGTGACAACAGGCCACACTAGGCCACACCATAATCAGCACTGTGTAAAGTATTTCAAATCAAAATAATTTTCTCAATAATAGGAGAAGGTCATTTTATAAAAGTGAGTTTTTCAATGGAGAAATGGCAGAAAATCCATTCTTTTTGTTAACTCCTAGCAACAAACATTAAATAGCAGAGAGAGATAGAAAAAAAAACCAAATCGTTTTTATTTGAATGGCATTTCCTAAGGAAGACAGATAAAGTAAATGGTGGCCATTTTATAAATTTGACTTGATACATTGCTCAGAAAACTGTTCTAGGGATGGCACTAGATAAACATTGAATAAAAGTTGGAATAATCAAGCTAAAGAGGTTTATATACAGAGTTTCCATGTTCTACCCACAATGTCTACTGACAACTTTCTCAAGTCAGACCCATGAATTGACCAGCATAGCTCATTGTTATTGATAAACTTTTCTGAATAAAAAATATATGAATTATGATCAAGAATTACTGCACACATCTAATGAACTTTTTTTTTTTTTGAGGCAGGGTCTCACTCTAACTCAGGCTGACCTGGAACTCTGTAGCTCCATGCTGCCCTTGAACTCATGGCAATTCTGCTGCCTCAGCCTCCAGAGTGCTGGGATTAAAGGGGTTTTCTGCCATGCCTGGCTTCGACTCCACTTTTTAAGATTCTCTAGTGTTCTCAGATTTCAGATGAAGCATGTTTTTTTTTTTAACCAAACTGATCACAATGATACACATTCTATATACACAAATAAAACCTGATTGTTTAGTTTTGTGATAATCACATTTCTACTCTCCGTAATCAGATAGGAAGTTTTGAGATTCAGCAAATAGTAAAGCGACTTTTCTTGTTATATTCCAGCATCACAGAAGAAACAAAACACTCATGGCGATTAACTCTCTTCTCTGGGCCTCCTGGACATCCCAGACCCCTGTACAGACTCCCTGTCTTATCTCTTCAGCTTCCTTCTTTGAAAATGTCTTGAAGTCATGGAGACTTGAAAATGTCTCCTTCTGTACAAACTGTAGAGACCCTAAGGCCCCGTGGTTCTCAAACAGTTACTATCTATTAATATCCACATGTTCAAGGCCATTGCCATCATGCAATTTCAAAACGGCCAAAGTCTGTTCAGTTGAATACATCCCTTCCTCTAGTTTGCTTTTCCAACGTTTGAAGAATCCCTTGGAAATTTATTCAGTGTCTATGATTAATTATCACATTCTGTGTGAAGTACTCCAAGTCAAATGTTGAATAATACAAATTCCTTGCTTCAACTTGCCCTCTAGCTGGGGAGAACACAGGGAAACGCGTCATTGCCAAGCAGCTCCATAAGAGAAGTACAGATCAGGAGCATTGGGAAATGGAAGAGGGAGTGTTGGCACCGCCTAACCAAAGGCTGGTACAGTAGACAAATCTAGATAGTCACCAGTGGGCATTAGTATTTATCAGAACACAGTGAATAGTGGCGACAATACAGGTCGAGAATGCAGAAGGAATGGAAGGCAAGACATTAGCACATTTTGCATAGGAAAGCCAATTTAAAATAATGATTCTGCTTTAAAGGAAAAAAATGGAATAACTTATTTTAAAATAAATATGAGGGGCTGGAGAGATGGCTCAGAGGTTAAGGCACTTCCCTCCAGTGCCTAAGGCCCTGGGTTCAATTCCCCAGTACCCACATAAGCCAGACCCACAAGGTGGTGGCCCTGGTGCGCTCTCTCCCCCCTCTCTCTTTCTCTCTCTTTCTTTGTATCTGCTTGAAAATGAATAAATAAAATATTTTTAAAAATAAAATAAAAAATAAAATAAAATAAATGAGTGACCATGGCCTATGAAAGTGACTTAAATGGCCCTGGATGATATGTTTTACACGAGCTTTTATAGTCAAATGATGCAGGAAGTTTAAGTCAATACTTTCCACAAAGAGCATTGGAACATAAAGAGTGAGGCTACAGTAAAGGGGGTGGTAGTTTCTATAGGTTTCCAATATTTTCCCGTAAGCATCCTTAGCACTTGGGTTCAGTGGAAGCCAGTGGTCTGCTGAGCTTAACAATACGTTCTAAAGGCTTATCTAAAAGGAGACAATTAGATCTGTCAGAAATGCCAAAAGAAATAGCATTTTCCCTCTTAAAGGGGTTAAGATACCCCTAGGTGATTTTGGCTGGAAGCATTCATTACTTTTCTCATTGCTGTGATAAAATTCTGACAAAAGCAACTTACAGAAAAGGTTTATTTTTAGTCACCGTAGAAGGGGAAGGTCCATCACTGTGTGTGCGTGTGCAACAAGGAAGCAGAGAGAGAGAGAGAGATGCCTGCTGGTAATACATTCACTTTTTATTCAACCTCGGGTTAGTGATGTCCATATTCAGGATGGGTCTTCCCACCTCAATGAAACCCCTCTGAAGGCATCCTCACAGACACAACCAGAGGTTGGTCTCCTAAGAACTTCCATATTCCCAAGAGTTGATTATCATTCTTAACTCTCACAACAGTCAACGCTAGATCAATCCACAGTGTCCTACCATGGGTAGCTTCTTTAAAACAGAGGCAGCTTCTTCAGAGGGCTGCACAGGAGGAAGGGAAAGAAATTTGCATGGAGTCTTCAATGTCCCACCAACCGATTTTGACTTTGTCCTGGATGTTTACAATGTAGGATTTGGTAAGAGTAAAATAAAGGTAGGTTTTCGAAAGATCATGGTGATAGGCCCATAGAAAAGTGAGAAGCAGGTCAGGGAAGACTCAGAATATCAAATAGGGTAACATCACAGTACAATGGATGGTGATGAGAACCTGAACTGAAGTCGCAATGCTAGGCAAGGAGAGGCAAAAGGCAGACATTGTCATTTTTTTTTAATTTTTAAAAATATTTTATTTATTCATTTTCAAGCAGAGAGAGAGAGAGAGAGAGAGAGAGAGAGAGAGAGAGAGAGAGAGAGAGAGAGTACATTAGGGCCACCACCTTGTAGGTCTGGCTTATGTGGGTCCTGGGGAATTGAACCAGCAAGTGCCTTAACCGCTGAGCCATCTCTCCAGCCCACTTGCAGGTTTCTTAACAGCCTCTTGACTTCCAGTGAATTTTACTTGCTCTACACACTCCCTAGATCCCAACCTGAATCTTTCATCCTATCAGAGTAATAGTTCCTTTTCTTTGAGATTTTCCTGGGATAACCTCAAGCTTCTGCTCCCGTCTTTCAAAGAGTTGGGACAATAGAATAAGTATTAACGTCATAAACTTACCTTCTAGCCAAAGCTTCAGTCCTGCTAAAGATTCTGCCCAACCCTCTGGCAACACTTATTTTTTCTATTCCTTGGCATCTCCTAGTCACCCTCCCCTAAAATGTCACCTGTGTCTCCATATTTTCTACACAGCTGAACATTCATATACTTTGTCCTTTGATACCAACCTTCCAGAAAACTCTACAGTAAACTGTCTTCTTTGTGTTTCTCTGGCTAGATAAATATTGATAGGGGAAGAAAGAAAAGAAAGTCACAGAATGAGATAGCTACAATTGTCAATCAGGTCACTCAAACACTAATCAAAGTGAACCATATTATTGTAGCTCTCAGTCCTTCCTCTCTTCATCTCCTTGTTTAAGCATATTGGAGCCTTTCTGCAAACATTGACTCCTTGGACTCGTTCAGTTCAATCATGGTCTGTAAAGCCACACTGGTGAGGTGGGGAAGGAGTTCTCAGGAAAACCACCCTGGGTAGAAATGGGATTTGCTACATAGGGGCTGAAAACACACTTCTCAAAGGAAACCTTTGCTGAAGATATCTATGGGTCTAGAAAGATTTTTCAATCATAATAAAGTAAATCTACTTTCTTCCTTAACCCTTTAAGAACCTGCTGGCATATGGTACTATACAAGAATGGCAGTTAATTGAAGAAGGTATCATTTATGATCTCACACTCATCACCTGCCTAATTAGTCAGTGAAGTATCGTAGGGTAGTAATGAAACCCATCAGCTGCTCTCATCAGGAATAAATTCATGCATTGCTCTCCCACCATAGATATAAATCCTCTCTAATCATTGACTCCTGAATATTGTAGCCTTTTCTTCTTCTATTTTTTTTTCATGCCCAGTGGAAGTAATATTTAAAAATTTGAAGAGTTGTACCAGATTTTAAAGGAAATATATTTACAAGAGTATTCACGTGTTATCATTACGTGATACTATCATAATGAAAGATTCCCCTAATTAGCATTTCAATATATAAAAAACATTAGCTGCCTATCATTACTATTCATTTATAAAATGATCCATGTAGATGCCAAATTCACTAAACGTGAATTATTTCTAGTGATAACTCAGCTAACTAAAAATATCTGCTCTGTGTAAAAACATTAGAGATAAATTAATATGAGGCATGAAAAATGGAATTGCTATTTTTTTCTTCGATAGGACAAACTTTTCATTTGAATTGTAAATATGTAAATGTGAATATTATATAAACATATTATAGAATATATTTACATATAACACATATTCTCAAATTAAATTATGGAAACATAAATGCATAAAATCACATTTTAGCCCAAATTCCACAGATTCTTCAACTTACCATGAAGTGAGCAGTTTGAGCATTTAATTGAATATATTTACACTTAATTTGGTTTTACCATCATATAAAATAAATCTACTTTAAAAATAATTTCTCATATGAATAGTCAATATAAATGCTAAATTTAATGACATAATTGAGAGTAATCTACTGTTTCTTGTCTGAAAGTTGTGTTTAATGAATTGTTTGAAACGCATTGAGCTGTCTGTAAGATCAATGTTTTAAAACATAAAATATATATACATATATATATATATACATATCCACTACACATTTGTCTTTGTCATATTAATTCTAAGAAATGCAAAAAATAAATTTAGAAGAGACTACACTGTTTTTGATTTGAAACCTGAACAGTTAAAATTCTGTTTCTAGACTTGAAAGATACCAACTGTCAAACCCTTCTAATGTTTTCATCTACTTACAGTGAACTCGATTTAGGTCAATGAAAGATGAACATGTAAAGAAAGAGAAGATTCTAGGAAAGGAATAGGAGGACACCAACTCATGACAGAAGTACTTTTGTAGAACAAAATATGGAGAAATTTGGGGGGCAAGAAGATGAGAGGAAGAGGAAAGGGAAGCCTGCCAAAGAAATGAGTAAAGAGAGGTGAGGGGTCAGTTTACATTCACTGTGTTCTTTATAAAGATGCTGGAGTCCCTCTCCCAAAAGCACTGGGAAGTCTACCCTATCACTTGGCAGAGACAGAGAGACCCATGTTAAACGAAGTGCAGCCCACAAAGAGAGAGCTGATCATACACTGAAACCTGGCTGTCTTTCCTCTGAAAGCACATCAGTGGAGCATTTCTGAAAGAGCAGGTGGGTGGTTCCCAGTTAATTTTCCCTCACTGTGGAAATACTGTTCACTAATCACACACACCAGGCACTTACTAGATCTGTGACAAAGGTATCTGTTGAATACAGACAGCTGTGGAATTACCAGTGTTCTCCTTTTAATAAATAGAAACTAATGGGTATATAACAAACAATTTCCAGTCAGAACCTAGGATCTGATATGACTGTGTTCTAATAGTGTGATCCTTCAAATTCAGTTTCTTTACATTTATCATGGGAAAATAAACCAAACAAAAATCACATCATATTTACTCAAGCACTGTGAAACTTGGAGCATTCTAAGAAGAACTAGTATCATGATTTCTATAACTTATGAGCTACACTTCTCACAAATAGTACAGCTGTTACAGTGTGAACTCAGGAAGTCTCGGTTCCTACATTTTTACTTTACCAGAAATGGGCATTTATTACAAGGGCAAGGATATTCCATGAGGACATAGAAGAATGTATTTATAACTTTAATATTTTTCCTCAGCGTGTTCCTTTGTGAAAAATTACAGTCATCTATAAACATTCAGATGGGCCTCAAAATAAAATAAGAATTCAGAGTTGATTTGATTATACCACAGGCTCTTACACATCATATGAACCATTAAAAATAGCTCCACTCTCTCACTGCAACCTGCCTTCTAAGCTGTGTTTGGCTTGTTATGAAGAGAGCATGTGGGCGGGTGGGGGGTACAAAGGAAGAGAGAGTGCCGAGAAGTGAACAATGCCAGCTTGAGAAACTGATGGATAGATAGAGGGGGGTGTTAGTTCAGCTATAAGTTATTAATCATGTGCGGTAATGCGACCAATTGTTATTACTTCATACTCTAGGTGGCCAGGACTGCAGCCAGTTCAATAAAACCATTTTAACTTCCTTTTCATGTTGCTCATTTTTCTTGTCTCTTTTCCTCCTCTGGTGTTCTTCAATTAAGGCAGAAAAGGCCTTCCTTTTCACTTTAATCTATGTGACCCATGGTGTGCAATAGAATAGTATATGACAAAATACTGCTCAAAGCTGGTCATCTCCTGTGGGTGACAGGATTGGGCAAGGCTTACAGTAAACCTGGGAGAGAATTGGCTCAGCTGACCCACCTCCTCCTGGCAGCAATGTGTCCATAGGCTTGTTGTGAAAGAGGGTAGAAAAATTCAGCAAGGTTTATTTTTTATGTACTGTAACTGTATTCAGTTATTGCCATAGACTTTCGATGTAGAGAAATTCCTCAAGAAGCGAACAAGGGAAGGGCTCTATGTGGAAGAGACCATCTGGTTTGCTATTTGAAGAGATCCTATTTGCATTCTGCAGGAAATGTAACCCAACTAATAAAATGTGGCCTAAAGTACAGAATGTTCTGGACTAAAGCTATTTCAGAAGCAACCTACAGCTTTCAGGAGTCCCAGGAAGTCTAGGCTGTGGGATATATTCTTTTATTTCAATTTGGTTCAGTGTTGAATTTTAAAGATAGTAAAATCAATTCAGATGAAATGGTCATTGTTTAGTTGAAGTGAGCCTAGACTAAACCGCTCATCAATGAATATAATGCCATGTATGGATGGGATTTTTTATATTATTTCTTTATTTTTGTAAGCAAAGAAAGAGAGAGAGACAGAGAGAGAGACAGACAGACAGACAGACAGAGAGACAGAGACAGAGACAGAGAGAGAGAGAGACAGAGCATAGGCACACTAGGGCTCTAACCCCTGCAAACAAACTCCAGATGCATGCACTACTCTGTGCCTCTGGCTTTACGTGGGTACTGGGGAATTGAACTCAGGTCATTAGGGTTTTCAGGCCAGTGCCTTAACCACTGAACCATCTCTCCAGCTCAATGGTAAGTATTTTTGACTGGTGTTAAGCTCACAGATATTCAACACCAGAATTTGATTATGCAACAAGTTCATACAGCTATGTTTTAATTATACAAATCTTATTGCATATGCCCATGAATTCAAAACCATCAAAAGTGCTTTTTACAAGCACTTCAATGGAAAACACAAGAAGTGTAAACATGCTGATACGTTTGATCATAAATAAATGTTTTGTTAAACAAGAGGAAGCTCACATTGCCTATTTCTCTCATTTACTGTTGCTATAAATCTGGATTTTGAAATACTGTAAAAGGGGCTGTCAAATAGTATTGTCCATTTTTATGTGTTGGCAAAGAATAATTCCTTTTATTATAATGTTTCCAGGCACTGATGGTGAAAGATTAACTAAAATCATATTTTATTCCTTGCGGTAATGGTGAGTACAAAGCATTAAATATATTATTAATCCAGTCAAATATTTTCATACTAAGTCATTTGGATCCATTGGTAGCCCCTCCTAATTGATGGATGACTGCATTAGCACTTAATTTCATTTTGTTTTAAAGGCAAAACACTCACTATCATTTTACTTAATTGTATAACCAAATAAGGACAGATATTGCTCTAGGAAAATGAGCAATGTAGAGAAGAATTCTTGATGTTAAAGGAATTATTATAAAGTGTTATTCTCTCAACTCAAAGCTTCAGTGTAACTGAAGAAAACTGAGGGAGGAAAAATATTCAATTATTTATCATATAAGGATTTTTCTTCTCCCCTAAATATCAACGATAATGTTTAGGGTCTGTTTTTGACAATTTTAAGATGCAAAAAGTTAACCCTGCTCAGAAGTAGATTTACCTGAAATCAACTCTAATTTCATTTACGATACTCAAAATTGCATCCCTCCAATTTCTTCAATTCTGCTACATGCAAATCATTTGTTAAGATCCTGTACCCACAGAGACATAGATTAAGGTGAATGTACAGAAGTGAATGTTACTTACATTTTTTTTTGTTTTTTAGAAAAACAACAGAAAATTCTTCCAAAGTCCTCTATAATGCACCTAAACCTAGCAAGTTTTTTTTTTTTTTTTTTTTTAAAGACGATATTTGATGAAAAACTTGATTGACTGTGCTGGGGAGATTGCACAGTGGTTCAAGTTGCTTGCTTGCAAAGCCTGACAGCCTGAGTTCAATTCCTCAATACCAACATGAATCCAGATGCACAAAGTAGTACATGCATTTGGAGTTTGCAGTATCTAGATGTCCTGGAGTCCCTGTTCTCCTCTCTCTCTCTCTCTCTCTCTCTCTCTCTCTCTCTCTCTCTCTCTCTGTCACTCTCTGTGTTTCATTACAAATAAGTTTTTTTTAAGTTTCTTGAATTTGAAACTTATGAAATTGATCTCTTTTTCTTTTGTTTTTGAGACAGGGTCTCATATAGCTCAGGCTGGCCTTGAACTAATAATGTAGCTGAAGATCATCTTGAACTTCTGAGTTTTTTGCTCTACTTCCTAAATACTGGGATTACAGGTGTGTACCACCACGTCCAATCTATGCAGTGTTGGGAATCAAACCCGGGGCTTTGTTACATGCTAGGCAAGTCTCTATCTACTGAGCTACATCTTGAGCCTGTAAAGGGGTCTTCTAAAACACACTTTTATTTTAGAGCATTTCATATTTATAGATTTCTGTGAAGACAGTTCAGAGATCTTACACACGTAAGATCCAGTGGCCTCTGTTACCCTTTATTATGGCGTATTTGATCTATTATTAAATTCTATTCTTTGTTCTGATGTTCTCAGTTATCACTAATGATTTCTCTGTGTCCCTGGATCCCATTTATGACGTCACGTCGCAGTTCCTAGCCAGGCCTCTTTAGGCTCCTGCTGACCATGTCAATTTCTTGGACTTTCCTCACTCATGGTCACATCAACAGTATTAAAGAGCATTGGTCAAAAGTTTTCTAGAATGTCCCTAAATTAGTGTATGTCAGAAGAAATTTTTGTCATAATTTGAAAATATTTGCCATCTTTGGGGAAGATAACAAGTCTCAATATGTTCCTCAAATTCACATATTGGAAACTTGCTCCTCGGTGGCAGGATTGGGAGATAGTAACTGCTGGACGATGTTTAGGTCATGGACCCTATGAAGAGGGATTCCCAATGTGGGTCCACTCTCTCCAGCCCTTCTGCAGTGTGAGGATACTGACAAGAAGACCCTCACCAGATAGCAGATGCCAATGTCTTATCCACAGTCTTCCCAGAAGTGTGAGGAAATAAGATTCTGTTTTTTTAGAAATGAGTCACTCTTAGCTACTGGGATTTCTGCAGGAGGAGAAGGAAACAGAGCTTTTCCTTGGCAGCCTGGCAAGACCTGCATGGTCACCATGACCCTGACCGTCCGTCCAACTGAAGTGGTGCTGGAAAAACGCCATTCTTTTTCCTCTTCTACCAACCATTTCTACTCTCAGGACGAGAGTTATTGTGAAGATATCTAGAGAATTATTTAGAAACCTTCTGGGGAAGAGATTTTGCCTCTTTTTTTCTCATTTACTTACTTTTAATGGTTTATGTCAACATGAACTCAAGGCTATTTCATACTTTGGGATATAAGCCAAGGACTCATGGATGTTTGTCTCATGCTTTGAGTTATAACCCAACACTACTTCTTGATGTGTTTATTTTGTTTCTTCCAGGCTAGTTGTGGCCTTCTCTTTTTTAAAATTTATTTTTATTTTTTTTAATTTTTTAAAATTTATTGTCCATAATGAGTTACAACATTTAGTGGGCAAACAATGAGTTGTTATCCCCAATTCCCCGCTGCCCTCCCCTCCCCCCTCCACTGGATAACCTCCTCCATGGGTCGTCTGGATCAGTCCTTGTGACAGGGGACCATGGATAGCCTAGTATTCAGCCAGGTTCTCCTGGCCATGCCTCTG
>PVHP010011433.1:0-45181 GCA_004024765.1 Zapus hudsonius | reverse complement strand
AGAGAGAGAGAGAGAGAGAGAGAGAGAGAGGGAGGAGCACCAGGGCCACCAGCTTGTGGGTCTGGCCTATGTGGGTACTGGGGAATTGAACCCGGGGCCTTGGGCACTCGAGGCAAGTGCCTTAACCGCTGAGCCATCTCTCCAGCCCAAGGTTAGAAGTTTTTATGAGGTCAAAGAATAATCATATTGGGTAATAGGTAATGTGGAAGGGCAATTAATAAGCTATTGCCAGAGACTGGGCTTATGAAATATGAGATTTCAAAAGAGGGCCAATTCCAGGTAATGGGTATGAGATGTGAATGGTGGAGAGGAGGGTCATTGGAAAGAGTATGCAGGAGAGGAGTCCCCCACCCACCTAGGAAGCAGTAAGAAGAGCAGGCAGTGTCGACTTGCAAGTGCTATGGAGACATGGGTTACGTAAGTCTCAGCAATTGCCATTAATAAAGCACATTATGTGCCAAAAGGCCAAAAAGATAAATACCAGGTAAAACGAGTTTCAGATCTAATAAATTCAGGAATTGCTTTGTATCTTTCTGTTTACATAAAGGCCATGGGTGAGTGGTTTGGCTCTGGTTTCCCTTGTTTTGCTTTTCATTGTGATTCGTAGGAATGTAATCAAGATTTTGATTCTTGCCCTTGATGAAAAATGAAGATGAAGGACATCATCTGCATAAAAGACGTATTATTTGCCTGAAAAATGAGTGAGCTTTTGACCTGGCTCAATGCCTTCTGATTGGTTAATTGCATTCCAGTGAATAATAAAAGTGGAAATGTTATAATCTTCAATCATGGCTTACTTTGAACATATTTATAGTGACTCTTCTGATTTTTTTTCTGCTAAATCTGATATCTGGTTGCAGTCACAAGCAATCTCTATTGCTTGGTTTTGCCCAGTGATATCGTATTTTCCTGTTTCATACTTTTTTTTTGTTAGAAACTGGACATTTTAGGTGACTCTACTATAATTTTCTGCAGGTGCTATGATTTGTCTAGGCAGAGTTTGATGCTTATTTATACAAAAGTGAATGTGTCTCTTTATGGCTGAGTCTTTAGGAGTATTACTTCATTTTTATGTAAGATTCTAGGTAGGATTTCACTCTAGCCCAGGCTAACCTGTAACTCATTCTGCAGCACCAGGCTGGCTTCAAACTCCACTTGATCCTCCTATTTCAGACACAGTGCTGGGACTAAAGGCATGTACCACCATACCCTGCTACTCTTTAGGAGTTTTTAATTTCTCAAACTAGTTCATATTCAGATTCTAGCATTTAATCACTTATCCTTTAAATTTTTTTGTGATAATGGCTCTCAGTGGTTTCTGATCTGGGCCAGTTCTGACATTGGATCTGTTTCCAGTTTTCAGGTCAGAGTGTCCTGAAATTTCAATTTTGATTGTGATCTCTGATGGACCTGAGTTGCTGATTCCATGCTTTTCAGGGTTTTTTTTTTTTTTTGGCATATATATGTTTTTGTGCAGATGCAAGCACTCCACATACATGTGTGAGGAGACCACAGTAGAACATTGAGTGTCTTCCTCTATCATGCTTCTGCTTTGTTTTCTTGACATGAGCGTCTCTCATGAAGGTGGAATTGCTTTCAGTTAGACTGCCTGATCAGAGATGTGTGGCCATGTCCAACTCTTTATGTAGAAACTAGGAATCAAACTCAGATCTTCATGCTTGTATGGCAAGTGTTCTTAACCACTGAGCATCTCCCCAGACCCCCTTTTCCTTTTTTGCTGAGGACAAGAGTGATGATGTACAAGTTCTACATTGTCCAAGGCTAAACTACTTTCATTTTATTTTATTTATTGGCAAACAGAGTGAGAGGGAGGGAGGGAGGGAGGGAGGGAGGGAGAGAGAGAGAGAGAGAGAGAGAGAGAGAAACAGGTACATCAGTGCCTCCAGCTGCAGCAAATGAATTACAGATGCACGTCCACTTTGTGCATCTGGCTTTAGGTGGGTGCTGGAGATCAAACCCAGGTCGTTAGGTTTTGCAGGCAAGAGCCTTAACCACAGAACCATCTCTCCAACCCAAAACTACTTTTTGTTGTTGTTGTTGTTTTTTTCAAGGTAGGGTCTCGTTCTAGCCCAGGCTGACCTGAAATTTACTGTGTAGTCCTCCTACCAAGAAAGACAGAGAGACAGAGACAGAGATGGAGAGAGAAAGAACAGGAGCGCCAGGGCCTCCAGCTATTACAAATTAACTCCAGATACATGTGCCACTTTGAGACATACTGCTAAAGTTTTCTCCAAAAAGCTGTATTAAAATAACCTAAACAGGGTTGGAGAGATGGCTCAGTTGTAAAGGCACTTGCTTGCCAAAATTGATGGCTTTGGTTCGATTCCCCAGTACCCATGTAAAGACAGATGCACAAAGTGGCATAAGCTTCTGGAGTTTGTTTGCAGTGGCAAGAGGCCCTTATGTGCCCATTTTCTCTCTCCCTGCTTGCAAATAAATGAGTAAATATTTTAAAAAGAAATTTTAAAAAAAGCAAACACACCAAAAACCCTAAACATGGGGTTAGAGAGATGGCTCAGTGGTTAAGACACTTGCTTGAAAAGCCTAAGGACCTAGGTTCAATTTCCCAGTACCCACATAAAGCCAGATGCATAAACGTGGTATATGCATATGGAGTTTGTTTGCAGTGGCTGGAGGCCCTGGCAAGCCCATTTGCTCTCTTTCTGTTTCTCTATCTGCCTCTTGTTCTCTCTCTCTCTCTCTCTCTCTCTCTCTCTCTCTCTCTCTCTCTCTCATAAGTTAAAAAAATATTAAAAATTGAAAAAACCAAAACCCTAAACATTTTACCACCTGATTTTTCTGACTGCAAGATGGAAGTCTACCAATTTCCTTCAAGTACATATCTCTGAGGTGCATAGGTAGCTCATTGGAATCTTCTGTACAATCTGGCCCTTACCTGTTTTTCCAATGTGATCTGAAAGAATTGCCCAAAATAGCTCCCTTTTCCCCCAGTGGTTGGTGAACTTACTGTCCATAGGATATGCTACAATTGTTCATTTTATGTCCAAGTTATTCCCCAGGCCTTTTCAGGTGCTCTCAGCCTTTTCCAGTTCAATCTGTCCTTCCCTGTCTGCTAGGCTGGCTCTCAGAGTTCCACACAAACTATTTGAGGGCAACAGCCAGCACTGTGGAAAGTGTCAGGAGAACCACAACTACAATATGCATACAATCCATCTGCTGTGCAGGTCAAGTAATGAAACTAGGAGCTTAAGAGAACAAATGTGAGTGTGCTGTTTATAAAATTACATAGTTGGTTTTTCTTATTAGTTTTTTTGAAGGGAATTTTCTACTAATGGACTGTTAGACAGCTTTCCTTCCTCATCTACTTCATTTCCACTACAATTTTAAACATAGGTTCTATCAAAAACCAATATCCTAGCCAAATTAATAATTAAGCTATTTAGTGGCATTAAAAAACTCACTTACCTTTTTTCTTTTTAGAAAAACCTATATGTAAAACAATGACTTCTAAGATAGGTACAAATGAAAGTTTATACTTCTGTCATTATCATAATTAAATGCATAACAAAAATGGTGATAATTTAAATACAGAAAATCTGTTAACCAATTCTGAAGAACAGATTTTCAAACCTAAACTTTAATTTTAGCTTAAGAAAAAATCAAAATAAAACAAACTCACGTTCTATTTGCTCAAACATTACTGAAAAGAGGAAATCTCGAGGTGTCATGTAGTATTCTCCCTCATGTTCCAGTGAAGAAAATTGCATGAACCTCTGTTTACGAAGAGAGAGTTTTTCCATGGGTCCAGAGTCATTTTTCTAAAAAATAAAAATTAAAAAATACATACATTTATATACACAGATATAAAGATTTTTTTTCAATAAAATTTTCAAACTCAGCTACTTTTAGAATAAACTTTACAGAATAATATAGGCCTGATAACCACCAAACTTTTATTCATTTAACAAATACTAATCGAGTGCCTACTTTGCTATGTTGTAGGCACTGAGATTATAGGACTGATTAAGACTAAATGGAGGGAAATTAACATTCCAGAATAAGAGAATGACAATGAATAAATGAAAAAACTAATGTGAGATGACAAGAAATGCCACAGAGAAGCTAGGTGTGGTGGAACATACCTTTGATTCCAGAGGTAGGAGGATTGTTGTGAGTTTGAGGCCACCTTGAGACTACATAGTGAATTCCAGGTCAGTCTGGGCTACAGTGAGACCCTACCTGGGAGGAGGGGGAAATGCCACAGAGAAAGACAAAACAGGGCAAGAAAGTGATAAAGGACATCACTGTAGACAGAGTAGCCAGAGAAGATCTTTGTGAAGGGGTGGCACTTAAGGGGGCTACATGAGGAGGGGTGAGTCGTGGTTCTCTTGAGTTAGAATATTTTAAGCAAAAGTTCATGTGAGAGGAATAAACTACCAATGCAGCCAATGTCATTAGAGTGAATGAGAGAAGAATAGTAAAAGGAGATTAGATTAGATAATAGGCAGGCAATAGTTCATGTGAAGTTGTACTTTCATAAACAGGTCTGCTTTCAGAAATTTACTAGAGAAACCATGAATAGAAAGTGCTAAAAGAATATGGATGGGAGAAATATTGCTAAGTGTAAGACTCTGAATCTCAGGTGACAGGATCTGGGTCCTGACCAACTGCTGAAAGAGACAGTGCTAAAATCTTTATTACTAACCTTTCATTGAGCATATGCTACATTGACTAGTGGAACATCTTACAAAGTATTTAATTAATCATCACAGCAACTGACAGTAGACACTACAGCAGAAACAGCACAACCAGGCGAAACAGTCATGTCTGTCCCACTCAAAGGGGTTCAGTCTCTTCCTGGGCCTTGTGACAGGACAGCAAATGCCATCAACAATGATGTCAGTGAGGAACCCTGCCATGAGAGAGCACTGCTGGTACACTTTTGTGATCTGCTTTCCCAAGGCATCATTCTCATTTGGATTACGTCCTTTCCGGAAACATCACGTATTTCTCACACTTGCATTAATGTCATAATTTATTCTGACACAGGCAGTATTTGGTGCCTGTTGACTACATTTAATTTAGAAAAATATGAATTCTGGCTGCTTAAACTTCTCTGCATTCAAAGCTATTAAAGGCCTCTTTTGGCTGATATAAATTCTCAGACAAGTATTAATTCTCTCTCTTGAATTAGATAGAAAGATTGTTCAAGCACCTAGTTTGATACCCCTTTTATATTCTGTTCAGTGCCCACAGAATACTGACTACACACACAGGATACTAAAAAGTATAATAGTCTCTGCAGTACATTTTCTCTGTTTTCTTTTCTAGTGTGGGGACAGAACCAAGGGCTTTACACATGCTATGTGTACTCTACCACTGACCTAAATACCCAATCCAAGGTGCAGTTTAATTGCACGCATCATGTCATTCTAGCAACCAGAAACTGAAATTTACAAATACTTTCTGAATATTTTATGTCCAAGGCAAATGTACATATACACAGTAAAATATCACTATACATAGCAACAGATACATCATTTTGTTTAACAAACTGTTATTGGGCATTTATTGAAAAACAAGAGTAAGTCAGAAAAAATATCATTTCTATGAGGAAGTACTTAGTATTTTGACCATGAATTTATATAAAGAATATGGCCAGGAAAGGGAGGATGGGTTATAGCATTATTGGGAACATAACAGCATTTCCAAACTCTTGAAGTGTTATATATAAGAACTGAAAGAAGTTGATGAGCACATACGCTACTATTTGGGAGAATTTTTATATTTATTATAACCAATGTTAATACATAGTCTACTAAGAGATTAACAAAATCAAGCTAGACAGAAAACACATATTTTCAAATCCTGAAACAAATGTTGGTTCTCATAATTTCCAATATTAAAGTTGTTCATAACTATTTGAACCAACATTTTTATTTTTCTTTCTTTCTTTCTCCCCCTCCCACCAAGGTAGGGTTTCACTCTAGCCCAGTCTGACCTGGAACTCACTCTGTACTTCCAGGCTAGCCTTGAACTCACAGTAATCCTATTTTTGCCTCTTGATTGGTGGGGTTAAAGGCATGAAACACCATGCCTGGCCTGACATTTCTCTCTCTATGTGTGTGTAAATATAAATTTATTTATTTACAAGGAGGGGTGTGTGTGGGGGAGAATGGGCATGCCAGGGCTTTCAGCCTCTGTAAACAAACTCCAGATACATGTGCCAATTAGTGCATCTGACTTTATGTGGGTACTGGGAAATTGAACCAGGGTCATTAGGCTTTGCAGGCAAGTCCCTTAATCACTGAGCCATCTCTCCAGTCCTCTTATTTCTTTTTGGACAAATTCTTCCCACATTTCAACCAAATACATGGGTCAACACTCATTTATTGCTCTTCTACTGGTCTCATGACAAGGTGGACCATCTTCTAACTTGCAGAAATTTTACTCTTTCCTGGAAACATGCACTCATTTGGAAGGCACATGAGGCTCATTTAAGAGAAGTTGAGGTCTAAGGAAAGGCTGGAACAGAACCACAAGCACATGGAAGATAAGACCTAGAAGCTTATATAGGGAGATTTAGAGAAACACGCACTTGTGTGGAAAGCACAGCATCTGAGCATTCCCATGGAAAAAGTTAAGAGTAAGTGGTGATGGTTTGAAATAGGAGTGCCAAAGCAATGAGTAATGAGTAGCAACGAGAGCTATACCCATGGTTACCCCAAGTTTAGAGAAATTACACAGGTATAGAGTTTAGAGATATCCACAAGGTAGATCTAGAGTGCAAAGGAAATACACATGTGGCAGACTCAGAGATCACAGGAAAATCATACATGTAATTAAAGTGAGAAGTTATCCCAAAACATAAAGCAGAGGCAAGCAGAAAATTACCTAGGCCAAGAAACAGTGTTCTGGCTTCCCCAACCAGAGCTGGGTGGGGCAGAAGGCAGACTTATGTGTATCCAGGCAGATATCACATGGCAGAGAGAGCATGGACAAGCCTTTATTTTATTTAAAAATGGATTCTTGGTCTGGAGAGATGGCTTAGTGGTTAAGGCACTTTCTTGTAAAGCCTAACGACCCAGGTTCAATTTCCCAGTACTCACATGAAGCCAGGCACATGTATCTGGATTTTGCTTGCAGTGGCTGGAGGCCCTGGCATACCCATTTTCTCTTTCTCTCTCTCCCTCACTTTCATCTCCATCTCTCTCTGCTTGCAAGTAAATAAATAAAAAGAAAATGGATTCTTATGTCAGATTCAGGTATGCAAGGGAAAGACCTGATTGCTTCAAAGGGCAGACCCTAAAGGCAGGCCCATCTAGGTAGTGAAGGATAGCCCACCTAGGTAGTATGCTAGACTGTGGTCAGCAGGGGGCACTGCAGCTGTTGTGGGTGAATCTGGTTCAGAGAAGAGTTTCATGCCTGCCAAGGAGTTCCATTCCCACCAAGGTGGAGCGGCACCTTTTGGTCTCTCTGTGGGCTCTTGTCCCTAACTGAAACTACCTAAAGGAAGCTAGCTTTCTGAGTCTCCTTCAGTCAGATGGTTAGGAAAATCTGCTGCTGCCCCATGTGATTCTTCCTTTTAAGTTTTTTTGTAACCAAATGCATTATACGATATAACAGGCTTTAGTGTGAGCCAGTTATGACTGAGTTTACATATCCTACAGAGCTTGGTTAATTCATCAGCATCAGGCCTTGTACTCACACCACCATTCTCTTCTTTAGCCCTAACCAACTGTTGTGAGTACATATGATTATGACCTACTTCGCATTTTCACTCATCAACTGTCCGCTTCCAAACCTAAGGGAAAGTTGTCTCTTGTTCTAGAATTTCTTTGTCTGTCTTTTTAAAAATAGACCACTGAATGAATGTGTAGGGTCATCAGAACTTTGGCCCTTCGTTTCGTTTCTCAAGGGGTAAGAGCTCTTATATCTTAATATTTGGTGCTCTTTAAGATTCTGCAATAAGTCTGTACATTTAAGTCCTCTTCCTATAGGGGCATCAGAGAAAGGAACTGTATCTGGTTCTCTATCCTCTGGGCTCTAAAAGAGACTCCCTCAGGGCTTCCTTTCTTTAGAGATTTCACTTCCCAATAGACTGACCTGATTCTTTTCATGTGCAAACAGCTTGTTCCAGTGCTTGGCTTCAGGTTTACTTGAGAAACCCAGAACAGAAAAGACAGATGACTTGACTTTTGTCTTCAAACCCTGAAGACTTTTTGCTAAAGGATATAAGCAAGAGGCAAGCAAGCAAGCAAACAAATAAACAAAAACCCTGATGCTTTTTCTTCTGAAGAACTATTAAGTCCTCCATTATGGTTTTTTAAAAATATTTATTTTTATTAATTTATTTGCAAGCAGAGAGGATAGGAGACAGAAAGAATGAGTGTGCCAAGGGCCTCCAGCCGCTGCAAATGGACTCCAGATGCAGGTGCCACTTTGTGCATCTGGCTTTACCAAGAAACTGCAGAATATGAATTCAAGCTGTTGGCATTGCAGGCAAGTAAGTGCCTGAACCACTGAGCCAGCTCTCCAGCTCCACTGTGGCTTTTTCAAAAGCAAAATCGGTGCTATGTAGCTGGCCATCTATCTCCTTGTTTGCTCTTTGGCAACCACAAGGTCAGGCTGGAAGGGTGATATAAGATCTAAGTTTTTACTATACATTTATAGAGATCATAGCTGCTTAAAATTCCTATCGCTAAGAACTGCTTTATGCAAAAATTTCCAAAAAAGAGTCTCTGGGAAGACACAAAGCAGAGTGATACTGAAACCCTGTTAGTCCTTAAAAACAGAAAAATTGATTAAGAGTGAGTGAAGTCCCAATACCTAGTTGACAGTCTTTGAAAGCAAGTGCCTTTAACTGCTGAGTCATCTCTCCAGCCCAAGCTTTTTAATTTTTGAATCCAAACTGATTTTAAGTGTGGAATACTTAAATTTCCTACATGCTAACTCTGAACCAACTGTAAAGTATTTCTTATTGTTTTTTTCTCTGCCATATATTCCATTCTAACCTTCTGTAAAATTTCTATTTTTGCTGTAAATACTATACAATTATCTATTCCACCGCTCCTCTCTCCTACCACCAGCCACAGCTCAACAGGAGATGCAGCCAACCAGATTCCTTCCCTGATCTCACCAGGAAGTCACCCTTCCCCAAAGCATGAGTATCCATCTCCCCAGATGCCATTCTCTCCCTTTCTCCAGCCTCTTCCTGAAAACAAAGTGTAAGTCCTGTACCTCTCCCAACATGTACCTTCCCTTCTATTGCTATAGTTCCTCATTCTCTCACTTTCTGCCTGAGCCCTCTTCTCCCCCCTTTTCTACTCCTCTCTCACTCAGTTCCAAAATAGCTGGCCCTTGGGCAGCGGCTGTGGTCACTTCGTCCAGTCATCCCAAGACCCACTTCCTTTGCTAATCCAGGTCTTGCTAATAACACCTGCACCTCCAAACCAGCTACAAGCACCCCAACCACCCTGCCCAGCTCTCACTTTCTCTTTCCTCTCTGGCGCTGGTCTATTTTCCAAAAGCCTTCTCCCTCCTGCCTGCCACAGCTTTTGCACTGGCAGTGTGGCATCCGCTGCCCACTGCCGAATCTCCTGGCTCTTTGTGTCCCCCCCCAGTCATGGGCTCTAAACTGCTAATATACTAATAAATTATGTGGTTCCGGAACCTCTGTCCAAACCTCTAACACTGAGCACATGAATTTTTGAACAGATCTTCCCAAATGTCTTTAATACACACTGAAAAAATAGAAATGCTAGCATCTGGGACACTAAGCAGCAAGGAGAGCTAACAGCTAGGCAAGAGAGAAGACTTGAGTGTGGTGACCTGGACCAGTCACCCTTATGTACTCATGGGATAATCTTCAGTCACTGAGAAGCTAGTTATGTAATGGAAAACTGTTCAAAATGTGGGAAAATGTGAAATATAGTTTAGGTGTATTTAATGCAAATCTTTCATAAGAAGAATGTCTCTTTACAAGTGAAACTGAGTTACTGGGAAGTCACTGGAGTGGCAGTCCTCCCTCTCCACTGTGCTGTGCCCAGTCAGCACTACTGTCTGATTCACTATGTCCAAAGGAATTTGTGGGATGTATGTTAGAGACAAGCACCAGAGCTATGCTTATGTAAACTGTACATGATTAGAACTAGAAGTGAAAACAGAATATTTTTCAGAAAACACAAGTAGACAGTTTTGCATTGTCATATTATTATATATAAAATAAAATGAAATCACCCAATACAAATGCTTTCATCTTTTCAATAATGTCAACACACACTTTAAAAAAGAGCTACTACTAGTCCATCCTCATGATATGAGGCATCGTGAGAAAATAATCTGTGGAAAAATGCAGTATGCTGACACAGCAGATTTGGAGATTTTAGGATGCCAAGAAAATGTGACTAATGACATCTCCTAGAGTTAAAGCAAGAGACTACAAAAAAAGTATCACAAGGCAAACCATAACTTTAAGCACATTTTATTTATTTAAAAAATATTTTAGTTACTTATTTGAGAGAGAGAGAGAGAAAGAGGAGAGAGAGAGAGAGAGAGAAAGAGGAGAGAGAGAGAGAGAGAGAGAGAGAGAGAGAGAGAGAGAGAGAGAGAGAGAGAATGGGCATGTCAGGGCTTCAAACCACTGCAAACAAACTTCAGCATACACACGCGCCAGTTTGTACATATGGCTTTACATGGGTCCTGGGGAAATGAACTCAAGTCTTTCTGCTTGGCAGGTAAACACCTTAACCGCTAAGCCATTTCTCCAGCCCCGAGCACTATATTTTAGGTATAAATTTCAACACCAGTGTTGCTGCTCACACCTAAAACCCTGTAAGTACCAAGGATTGTTTCAGTTACTGAGAATGTGTCAGCACTAGAGAAAATTGGAATCTCTAGCTCTTCTAGGGTCTGCTGCATAAACCAAGTTTTGTTTCTCTTTATCACTCTCTTTGGTTTTTGATTTTCAATTTATGTAAGAATTCACTCGAAATAAAATCTGGCAAGATCCTTAATCTATGCTACTTTTCTCAACAACAACAGCAACAAATCCAGCATAATGTACCTTCCTGAAGACAGTAAAATCTTAATTTAAGAAGTCATTAAAAAATTTACAGGAGAGCCGGGCGTGGTGGCGCACGCCTTTAATCCCAGCACTCGGGAGGCAGAGGTAGGAGGATCGCCATGAGTTCAAGGCCACCCTGAGACTACATAGTGAATTCCAGGTCAGCCTGGGCTAGTGAGACCCTACCTCGAAAAACCAAAAAAAAAAAAAAAAAAAAAAATTTACAGGAGCTGGAGAAATAGATGACTTAGTGGATAAAGCACTTACGAGGACTGGAGTTTGGATTTTCAACACTCATGTAAGTGCTAGATGGGCCTGGAGCTCACATGTAATCCCTCTAGCCTTCACAAGCACGTGTACACGTGTTCGTACACCCACACATGTATACTACACACACATATACACATGCCAAAAATAAAATAAAAGCTAAAGCCAAACCAGAAAGTAAACAGCTATGCTAATGCCTTCATGTTTAAACCTGTTTAATTCTAGAGGATCTTCTAGAGACTGAAGAATTGGATGAAGCTGCAGCTAAACACCCAGACCAAGAAGCAGTCTGTTCTTTCAGGAAGAATGCTGTGACATGAGTCAGGAGAGGAAATTGTCAACAACCTCAATGGAGGCATGGGCACTGCATGATTCTGGAGGACCCACTGCAGTGCTTGAGCTTGTACAGCAGTAAGGAAGGTGTCGGTTTCTCATTAGTATAACAGCTACACACAGGCTAGCAACAGTGCTATTAGGGAAATTTCCCAATGACCAGGGCAGACCAGAGAAGGGCACAGAATGTCCTGTGGGAAGTTCCCATCACTCACTATACTTACCAAAGGCCCAATGCTGGCCTTTCCTCTCAGAGCCTGTCAAAGGCAGGACCAACATTACCTTATGACTTGACCAGCAGATGAAAATACTGTGTTCATGGCCATAATAACCTCAACCCTATGAATTGTGAAGATGCTTCCCTCAATTGGCATGTACCCCAAAATGAAGGAGCAAAATCAGAGTGAAAGGCCAGCTCCCCGTGAGATGATAACCCCCAACTTGACAGCACAGAAGTTCCAAGCAGATCTATATCATAGACCAGATGCAAGAGTCGACAGCTACTGCTCTGAATGACAGTACAGCTGATGTCACCATTACTGTCCTGTTTTTTTTTTTTTGCTAATCTTAATGGATTAATAAAAAAAAGTACCTAAGTCAAGATGGAAAGAAATCAAGGATATATATTCTTGTTGTTTTGGCAAATGGCATAACTTTGTTTAAAAATCTTGGGGTGAGACCTATGTAAAATTTTGTGGGAAACCGGGCGTGGTGGCGCACGTCTTTAATCCCAGCACTCGGGAGGCAGAGGTAGGAGGATCACTGTGAGTTCGAGGCCACCCTCGAACTTTGTTTTTTGTTTTTCAAGGTAGGGTCTCACTCTAGCCCAGGCTGACCTGGAATTCACTATGTAGTCTCAGGCTGGCCTCAAATTCAAGGTGGCAATCCTTCAACCTTGGCTTCCCAAGTGCTGGGGTTAAAGGTGTGTGCCACCATGCCTGGCTTGCATCCTGTTTTATGTGGGTGTTGGGGAATTGAACTTGGGATAGTAGACTTTGCCAGCAAGTGCTTTTAGCTAGTAAGCCACTTACCCAGTCTCTTAGTCTTTTAAAATTGGTTTGAAATATTATACCCTTATTGCTATATTAAACCTTTTAAAAATAAACATGTAAGATTTGTTTGTGTATGAATGTGTCTGGGTGTGGATGTGCACATGCCATAGCACGTGTGTAGAGATCAGAGGACAACTTTTGGATGTGGGACCTCATTGTCTGCCTTATTCAAGTGAGGGTTCTTTTCACTGTTGTTGATTGCTCACTGCTGCACCTGCCAGATTGACTGGTCCCCAGCTTCTGGGAATTCTTTTGCCTCTTATATTACCTTTAGCATGCTGGGATCACAGAGGTTCACTATGGCTTCCCGCTTTTTATGTGCGGTCTGGTGATCAAACTTGGGTTCTCAGGCTTGAGTGGCACATGCTTTATCAACTGAACCATCTCTTCAGACCCTCTAAGATGATTCATAAAGAAACATATTGCCCTTGTAATGTGGAGAACTAAAAGTAGTGGAAAGTATGGGAGTTTGCATGTGCACATGCATGTGTTTGCACAACAGCACTGAACTCATTTACTTGGAAAACTGGAGACCTTTCTTATTCCAATCTGTTTCAAGTAAACAGAACTATTCTAGAAAGAATGAATTAAACATTATTAATCTTAACCTTTATCTGAACAAGTTTTCATGAGATACTTCTACAAATCTACTTTGCTGGCCAGTATATACAGTTACATATAAATAACAGCGCCTGGCATGCGAAGCAGCTGCTGGAGAAGCCAATTCCTGAGGAAGAGAAAGGCGCTGGAATGCAGGGCTGAGATCAAAGAGCTGCCCAGGGCCTGCTGGTGGCTCTGTGATCCTAAATCTACAGAGAAGATTCAGAGCCATGTTTGATAGAAGGTAGTGGTTGTGGGGGGTGGGGTGAATTCTTACTAACCCCATGATTTGGTTTTTAAACCTGTGTTGAAGACGAAATATATGGGAAAAGAAGACAGAAGAAATGCTGGGATTTGGGGCTACATTGAACATGTGAGAACCATCCACATGGTTCTAGTTATATATAAAATGCTTCATGGATTTCAAGGATTACTTGTAATGCAGTAAAAAATGTGACAAAGGAATTAAGAGCACTGAGTGATGGAAACTGGATAAAAGAGATCTTTGAAAGCTGATGACTTCTGTTAAAACATTTCACTAGTTTATTGCCTTTAAAGCAACAGGTGCTTCACCATTCTGTCTCTACTTTTTATCCATGAAGTGACAAATTGGAAAAAGTTAGTTCTCTGTTCTTTGTTGAACATTCTTTGGTCTTTGGATTTCTCAAGAAGAAAGTGGGAAAAGAAAGGGTCTTTCTTACAGTATTACAGTTTTCAGAATACCTAATACACTTATGTTGCATTAGACAAAATATAATAAGACCTATTCATTAGGAGCCTTGACTTTGGAATTTGTAATAATGTGGATAAAATATAATTGCAATGTCTCTGAACATTCTGTGGTATGTCTGAAAGTATTTTCTTTTTAAAGAAACCTTGAAACTGGAAAATACTTTATTCAGAACAAGAGAGATTTTATTATAAACGAAACTAAACACTGACAGACTAAATAAGAAATAGTCACTACATAAAGTATTCCTCATGGTAAGTCCTATGAAATGACAAGAGCACTAGCTAAGTAGACAAAAGGAGTTCCTGGCTTCCAAGTGTTGTCTCCAGCTGCCCTCTCAGACACAGGGAGATGAGGGTGGCTTTTCTTAGGAGAATAAGGTACAATAAAATTTCATGAAGGCATGTGTGTGCAAACATCACACACATACACACACACATTTTCAAAACCTACCTCTCTCATATATTTCTGTTCATAGAAAGGCTACTATCAAGAGATGGTGAGGAATAAATATGCATTTTCTCTCTGAGTAGCCTCTTTCTCCTAACTAGACTATTTAGAATAGTCATTTACCGTTTTTCCATTACTGCCTTCCAGAACCTACAGCATGGCTACATACATTTTATGGTCTAAATGAAAAATTTAACTTAAGGGGCTGGAGAGATGGCTTTGCAGTTAAAGGTGCTTGCTTGCAAAGCCTGACAGCCTAGGTATGATTCCCCAGTACCCATCTAAAGCCAGGCATACAAAATGGCATATTTATCTGGAGTTTGTTTACAGTGGAAGGGGACCCTGGTACACCCATTCTCCCCTACAAATAAATAAAGATTTAAAAAGTAAAATTTAACCTACATCTTGAGGGATTATACACACACATGACTAGGGTTTTAATTTAAAATCTCAACTTCTCCCTGAATACTATCATATCATTCACTCCAACTTTAAGTAATGTTTTTCTTAAGACATGATTGAGCTATTTTAGCTTACTTCTTTTACAGGAGAAAGTAAATACTCCTTTGTGAACTTTTCTACAATTATTAAATATTGCCTATTTAATTAGCAATACAAGCCTCCTATGACTAATCATTATACACAGAGATAAAATGAATGACGGGAACTTACTTTCTAGTGGAGAGGCTAATTGCAGGTGTTTTACAGTAGACATCTTAAAGTGAACAACAGCATTTAGCAAATGTATACATCCCATAAAGATAAATTTCAACCTCTAGTCATTATTTTTCCAGGTTATTCATCAACCAGGACATTTTGGTGTTTTTCACAATGAGATGTGTATCAGACTAGTTATCTTCCATGGTTTTATAATTAAATTTATGTATGAAACAGGCCTGACATCTGTAAATTTATGTGGATTGTGATCCCTCCTTTTTGGGCAGTAGAGGAGGAGACTTGGAGCAGTAACAGGGAACTTTTGTGATAGAAACTCTGACCCAGTTTTAGGAACTTACTTACATATCCATGCAAAAGGAATTGAACCTGGGCCAGCAGGCTTTGCAAGCAAACACCTTTAACTGCTGAGCCATCTCCCCAGACCCCCAAAATTTTTTTTTATATTTTTTGTTTTGTTTTTCTTTTTTTAAAAATATTTTATTTATTCATTTTCAAGCAGAGAGATACAGAAAGAGAGAGAGAAAGAGAGAGAGAGAGAGAGAGAGAGAACCAGGGCCACCACCTTGTGGGTCTGGCTTATGTGGGTCCTGGGGAATTGAACCCAGGGCCTTAGGCACTGGAAGCAAGTGCCTTAACCGCTGAGGCATTTCTCCAGCCCCCAAATTTTTTATGCTTACATATCTTAAACTTTATGAACAATTTATGAAACTATTTTTAGATACTTTGATGTGTACTCTGTCATGTGCAATTTCCCTGAAGAACTACATATATGAGCAGAAATAAAGCCCTTTGTATTCCTTTTCTTATAACCACAAATTATTGCATATTTCAAATTATATAGATTCTTAAAGTGCTTTCATAATAGGAGAGCAAGACAAAGCCATCAACAGCTGGTGCCTGTGTCAATTGTATCAAAAGGTGCTGCCTTGTTTTTTGCCTAGCATAGAAACCATGGAACCTCAGAAACAGAATGCTCTGAAGCTGGCTTACACCAGCTGTTTCACACTCTCCTGTAAATCTGAATGAATGAGCTGATGGATTTCAGACCTTTTACCATGGTTGATTAAGGTTTTTAATGGACTTCCTTCAATTTCATCTTGGAGTTCATTGACAGGCTGAAAAAGAATATTTCTAAGAAAAGTTTGTTATTAAAATATATCTGTAGGAAATGAGCAGGAAATGACCCAACCATTTTATAGAACAGCCAGTATACTAGTATACCAGTGAATGTACTTGTGATGGTTACATTGTCAAGTTGGCCTGTTAACAATCCACAGTAATCTTGAGTGTTGTGTAGCAGATTTCCTCCGAAATGATGAGAGAGAGGAGGCTCAGGGGATTCAGGAAGTCATGTTAGCTAGAAATAAACATCACTTCCTGGGAGGACCATGCAGGAAGGAGATTCCAGAGACTCAGGAAGTCAACAATTCTGGGAAAGGTTGCAAGACCCAGCCCTAAGGCTATATAAAGGGGAAGGAAATCTCTCCCTTGCCTATTTTGCTGGTGTGTATGTGTGGTATTGGTGATGGCTTTTCTCTCTGTCTGTTTGGACCTGTGAAAGGGGGCTAGCCTCTTTTTGCCATTATGGAATTTCCCCTGGATCTGTAACTTCAATAAGTCTCTTCCTCCCATAACTTTGTCTGGTTTGCAGGTTCATCTCAGCAGTGTATGGCTGACTACAACAGTACTGAGATGCATGTTGATGTTGTTCATACTCTATGGCTTATAAATTAAATCACTACCAAAGCGGTACACAGACCTGCACTATAACTTCACAATTCAAAAAGTAATACATGGATAGGAATACACACACACACACACAGAGTTTTTTTTTGAGGAAGGGTCTTGCTTTAGCCCAGTCTGACCTGGGTTTATGCAGTCTCAGGGTGGCCTGAACTCATTGTGATCCTTCTACCTCTTGCTCCCCAAGTGCTGGGATTAAAAACAAGTGCCACCACACCAGGCCTGGATTATATATTATGTAAGACTTTGGCACATTAATTTCTTGCTCAAGCAAAGGTCTGTTTTGTTGTATCTTTAATAAAAAAAAGTAGAATAAATTATATAAGACCTTGTAAGGATTTACCAAAAGTCCCTTTCCACTTTTAGTTTGTTCTTCCAACACATTTCATAATATATGCATGCTCTTGTTAATGTTTTTGCTTGTGTGTATAACGTCGTGTGTGTGTGTGTGTGTGTGTGTGTGTGTGTGTGTGTGTGTGTGTGTGTGTGTGGTATATACATATGGACGTGCCTGCAGTAGAGAGTACTTGCCTGCAGTGGCTGGGGCAGAACCTCAGGGTTCCACTTCCTCTTTCTCTTACTGATACTGGAACTTACTGCTTTTCACCAGCCCTTGAGATTTCATGGTCTCTGCTCCCCTTTGTAGGGTGGAGGTTTCAGGCTCTGGCCATCCCAGCTGCTTATTGTGGGTTCTGGAGATTTAGGAAATGTACTGAACCTCACACTAAGCCTTCTCTCTAGCTCTTACTAAATACTTTTAAAATTCCATAACAGAATTTAGTGTATACTCCCCCAAAATAAGCATGTTTCTTTCTTTAAAAATTTTTTTTGCATTAAGGTAGCAAAACCAAATTGATAATAAGTGAAGGAGAATTTATCATTTTACACGTCAACTGCCACCAGTACTAGTAGCATCCTGAGTTACTTTTCTTCTACTTCTCTGCAGCTTTTCACATCTTTTACAATAGTTGGGGTCAAATGGGGACATGGGAGTTCTTAATCTCAAGTACAGTAAACGAGTAGAAAATATGACAGGGAAGCTGGGCATGACTCCTCATACCTGTAGTCCTAGCACTTGGAGGCTGAGGGAGGAGGATTAGCCATGCATTTGAGACAAGTTTATCTTAAGAAGCCAGATCAAACCCAAAACAAAGAAAACAACAACACACACACTCATACATATCCTCTGCCAGTGAGTCTCATACCAGGTTAGGAGGGCAGGGATATGCAGCGAGCACTGATATCTCTATAAAATACAAAGTTTTTTTGAGATATTGAAAAATCTTTAACTCCTGTTAATTTTAATAACATGAAAAACAAAATCAGTGAACATTTGTAGTGTTATAAATTGTCACATACTTTAACGGCAGTGTGGCCAGTCTGCATTTGGGTTATCTTTCTATTTCAATGTATTTAGTGAATCTTCTCCTGTGCTCTTTGTTCTCCAAAATTTCTGTGTTTGTGTGTGTGAACGCACACACCAGGATCTCCTGCCACTGCAAATGGAGCACTAGATTTCATATGCCACTTTTTGTGTTGGTTTTATATGGGTACTGGGGAATTGAACCTGGGCTGGCAGTTTTTGCAAGCAAGCACCCTGACCCACTGAGGCCATCTCTTCAAACCCTGTGAAGGCTTTCTTTTTATATTTATTATGTGTATGTGTGTGCGTACGTGTGTGTGTATGGGCATGGCAGAATCTCTTGACACTGCAAACCAATACCAGATATTTGTGCCACTTTTTGAATCTGGCTTTATGTGGGTGCTGGGGAACTGAACGCAGTTAGCAGGCTTTACAAAGTGCCTTTAACTGTTGAGCCATCTCCCCATCCCACGTGAAGGCTTTTGAATATTAAGAACCAGGAAGGGGCAAAGAACAGAGACCCTTAAACATCACAGATTCAGTGATCAGACCCCCTAAAATCATATTGGAAATGTGCAGTTTTTCAGAGACAACAACTCAACAGTCTTAAATAAGTCAACAATTTATTCAAAGATTGTGAAAATGACCGAGATGAATTAACAGACATGAAGAAAAATATAGTAAATTAGTAACTGCTAAAATACCACATTTTAAATACTGAACATTAGTGTGTACAGCTAATAAGTGAGCTAAATATTAGATTCAACCCTTTTAGACACAACAGTAGAGGCCTCTTTTAAAATAAAAGTTCTTAATGTGACTAAGTATGAACTGTATTAGCTTCAAGTTCTCTAAAAGTGTTTTATATTTTTCACCAGCTACAGTAGATTAATATACACAACTGATACCTAGTCAGACTAAAACAAAGGAAATCACTACTATAAAGAAGAATTTTCAGGGCTTAGGTGTGGCTCCATCATGCTTACTGTGAAGCCTGGAGTCAGTCTCTAGCATCAAAGAAGTACATAAATAAATCAAAATTCAAATAAAACCTTGGTCTTGATACAATCCCACCTGCATATGTCCATAATTTTAATTTTTTGTTTTCACTATATTGTTTCTTTGATGATCTAACAAAGCCACTGTAGGCTTCCTTTCCTCCCCACTATTCTATATGCAGAAGCAGACAATATGATTTATAAATAAATACCGCATTAGTAGAGAAGCAACCAAAGAGAAATATAGATAAGAGCCATGACAGCTGGCAGACAGGGACAAAGGATGGTATCTAAGAGGGCTTGCGCAACTCATTTTCACTGTTCTGACACTATCTGAAACCACCATAATTGTTCTTGGCTTCACCACCAAAAGCCTTAGTTCTGTAATATGATTTTATGTGTGCTTTGGTTTTGTGAGACAGTCTGACACAAAGCTTATGTTGGCTTTGAACTTTATGTGCTGACAAGGATGACTTTGATCTTTGTGTCCACCACCCATACCTACTACCATACCTGATTTCTACAATACAAAAGAACAGTAATTCATTAATACATTAAGAACAAGAGTTCAGATTCATCATTCTCACTTTTTGTAGTCTTTAAATATGTTGGAATCTGTTTGACAATGTTGAGTGCTATCTCTCCAGAAAAAAAAATGCATACACATTTCCCATAAGAGTTCAGGGGGTTAGAACACTGGATCTATAATCATGTACTTGAGGTTAAGGGTCTTTGCTTTTAATTTTTAGGATATATCCTTGTTCCTTTCCCAAATCAAAATGTGTTGTAAAGTTTTAAATGAGCTTAAAGAAAACTTTCTACTCAAGATGTAACACCCTACAGTTTAACAGTAACCAATCTTTTCCAGTCATGATAGGAGGTAGAATTTTTTTCTTTTTTAATTTTTCCAAGAAATAATCTGTAGCTCCAGGCCTCCTCTTAACATATTATTTCAAGTAACTATAAGAAAATGTTAATTCTCTAGTGTGTTTCAGGAAATGACTGTTACAGCTACAACTTAAAATTCATTTAATGGTCAAGTCTACTAATAAAATATCAAGTACTAATTTAAAGACACACATCTAGAGTATTAAATATTTGTGCTACAATCATGCTTTGCTGTGACAAAGCATAACTACTTAATGAGTTTTGAGGATCTGTGTCTCTGGAACATAATATACTGCTGGTGGTTCTCATTCTATTTCAGTGATTTCATGGTCAAACTCCAAACGCTTCCTTACTAATGTCATTCATTTTTGGCTTGCAAAGTTATCTTATGTACTTAGTGTATCTGAGAGTGAGAACTGCTAGAAGTAGTATAAGCCTTTCCACACAGGCAGGATGCTGGATCTACAAACTGTCTGAAAATCAGATGAGCCTTTAGGAAGCACCCTGTTTATTGTTTTTCCTTTTGGAATGGCAGCCACCTCTGGGGCACCCACCAAAGCCACATGCACACCAAGGATTGCTACTACACCACCAACTTCAGTCCTGGAGCAATTCCAAGCATTCCACACATCCGCAAGACTGTGGGTTAAACAAAGGCAGAGTGGCCTTACTAGGGATCTGCTTCTGATTTAAGCTGCTTTTTAATGGGGCAAGTATAACCAAATTAACCTGAAAAAGACTTCCTTTAAAACATTAAATGGTGTGATTTAATCTCTTGACATTGACACTGCACATATGAAAACACAGAAACTACCCCATGCCTAGTTTCTTACTGCATCTAATATCAAACAGCAGATGTACAGTCTTCACATTTTGCTTTGGTATATCTAGAACAACTGGTGGAAAAATTTCTGTCTTCAATTTAAGGTTCATTCTGCCTAATTTTGGAAATGGCTTGCATTTCCACAGTCCATACCAGCTAGATAAGGAACTGAGGATAAGATACCAGGGGTCTGAAGGTATGAAGCTCCTAGTATATAACATAGAGCATGTAATAGACATGTGGATAAGTTTAAGACTTGATAAGGCAATACAAGAGGCACTTAGAACACCAAACAGCCAAGACCAAAGAAGAACCTCACCTCATCATATTATAATTAAAGTATTAAACACACAGACCAAAGAAAATATATTGAAAGCAGTAAGAGAGAAGCACCTAGTCACCTCTAAAAAGGTAAGTCCTCAGGATAACAACCGATTGATGACTCAACACAAACAGCCAGAAGAGCTTGGAATGATATACTCCAAATTCTGAAAAACAACTGTCAACCCAGACTACTATATCCAGCAAAGCTATCCCTCACAATTGAAGAAGAAATAAGAACTCCCCTTGATAAAAATAGGCTAAAGGAAAACATGACCACTAAGGGAATGCTCCAGAAAATAGCTGAAGGAATCCTTCGGTCGGAAGAAAAGGAAAAGAAAAGCACACACATGAGAGCACAGGAAAGAATAAACCCTGCTCAAACAATAGTGAATGCAAGAAAGGAGCAGAAAACTTGGTAAGGCCTGATTTCTTTATTCATAGTAATCACAACTTTTACTCTGTATACCACACATTCATGGATATTTCCTAAATGTCAATGAAAATTTTCTACAAATGGTAATAGTTGTATGAAAAATACAATTCATTAAACATTACTTTTATATTGAAATTATATTGAAATGTGAAAACATTAAACAATAATCTTACTTATATAGGTTATTAACACTTCATTTACCATGAACTTAACTTTAATATTTATATATTGCCAGTATTAGTGGTTTAGGAAATGTTTATGCACTGTTATCATTCATAAAACTTCAAAGTTTCCAACAACAAAAGCACTTACTTGTCTAATAAAACAGGGTTTATAGAATATGAGCAAATAGCAATAACTTTTTACCTGGGTTCAGCTAAACAAATATAACTGTAAAAAGAAAGATTAAAATACTTTTCTGCTTTTATTACAATTTGTTTTTCTTTCTTCCTTACCCTCCCCACCAGGAAAGTTTCTTCACAAATGTACCATAGGACACATAAAGTACTGTCCTATTACACGAGGAAGGAAAGTAAGACAGGTTTTCATTCATGCAGGACAAATAACTATGCCAAAATCACAAATTACCTCTAATTACAGAGTATAGATCTGTTATCTTTCTTTACATAACCTAGCTGTTTGATTTTTGACTTCCATTTGGGTTTATTAGCATCTAAGTTTGTCATCACTTATCTGTTTCCAGACATTTTTGCCTAACCTAAAACATCTCTGCATTCTTGCTTTACCAGTTCAAGAAAGCTTCACTGGCCTTGTAATATTTCATGGTTATTTAACTTGTCTATGTAGCTGCAATGTTTATTGCCCTTGACATTTTACTTTTAAATGTTTAAAATACACCAATTTAAAACCCACACACTAAATTCAAATACCCTAACAGTATACTCCAGCAGTCTTTTTAACCCTTTTCACAAAAAAGTCACCATAAATATAGGCAACATGCAATAAAAGAAATCAATGCCATTTAATTCTATGAACTTTTTAAGGGCTCTTTTAGGAAACTTAAAGCTCTACCTTACAATTCAAAGTTTTGGAACAGCTACTAATACGCAATAGAAAAAAGTTCTACATCTAAGACATTTACAAGCTCAATTCCTAAGAACTAAATTTCTGTTTGATATTTCAACATGACAGTCCACATTCCTTGCTTTTACTTAAAATGCAAACTATGAGATCAATATATAAAAACTCAATTTAAAAGTTTTATTAGCAATTATATTAAACAATAGTGCCACTATGATCCTTTCCTACAATGTACATAACATAATCATAGTCAACCCCATTATTTCCTGCTGCCCCTCCACATCCCCTTTGCTGGTTTCCCTTCCAAACAGTCCCCCTTGTACTTTCATGTCTTAGAAACAAAATCTTGGTTCCATATATGAGAGAAAAACAAGCAGTGTTAGTCTGAGTCTGTCTTACTTCACTAAACATGATGCTCTCCAGTTTCATTCATTTTCCTGTAAATTACACAATTTTATTTGTTTAGGGATGAATAAAACCACATTGTGTATAAATAACCACATTTTCAAAAAGGTCATTCATTGATTGATGGACATCTAGGCTGATTCTATAGCTTGGCTATTATGAATAGCACCGTGATAAACATGGGTGTGCAACTATTTCTGTAGTGTGTTGACTTTTGATTCCTTTGGGCATATGTCCAGGAGTGGTTTGAATGGATCATAACATAAGGCAGTTCTGTTTTTATTGCTTATTTATATGGTGTATGTGTTCCTGTGAGGTACGTGTGATGTGTGTGTGCATGCCTGAGTATGAGGTGCATGTCATGTGTATATTCCTGTGTAAGGTGTGTGTACTGTGTGTGCCTGTGTATGAGATGCATATGTTCCTGTAAAATAGTTGTAATGTTTGTGTGTTATTGTGTATATATGTATGTCAGGTGCACATGTGGGACCTCAGAGGACAAGTTTGGGTGTTGATTCTTGCTTTCCACCTTACTTGAGGCAAGGTCTCTTGTTCAATGCTGGATATGCCAGGCTAATTGGCCAGCGAGCTTCTAGGTGCTTATGATCCTGCCTCTGCCTATGTATTACTACTGGCTCACCATATCATATCTAGTTTTACCTGGGTTCTGGGGATCCAAATTAAGATCCTCAAGATCAAATAGTAAGCATTATCCATAGAGTCACCAATCTAGTCCTGTTTTTAGTTTGTTGAGGGATCTCTATAATAATTTCACAATGGTTTTACATCCCTACCAACAGCTTATAAAGGTTTCTTACCTTCTCCTCATAATTATCCTCACCAACATCTGTGGTTTTGTTTTCTTGATATTCATTCTGACTAGAGTGAAATGGAATCTTTATATCTGATTCACATTTTCCTTATGGCTAAGAATATTGAAGATTATTTTTTCATGTATTTATTGGCCATTTGTACTTCATTAAAAATTGTCCAATTTGTTTGCCCATTTCAAAATAAAAATTTAGGGGCTAGAGAGATGCCTCTGTGGTTAAGGTGCTTGCCTGCAAGCCCAACAATGCCAAGTTTGATTCCTCAACACTCACGTACAGCCAGATACACAAAGGGGTACATGTGTCTAGAGTTCATTATCAGTGGCTGGAGGCCCTGCTGCTTGCTTTCTCTCTCTCCTTATAAATAAATAAAATATTTTAAAAACATGAATCTAAATATCACAGAAAAATCAACTTTGGAAATCAAATTTGGAATTTTATCTTAGGATATAAGTAATATTTAAATTTATTATCTAGATAGAATACATGTGTATTAAATTTATAATACCAAAGTTTCTGAAAAATGTTACTTTATAAAAACAATACCAAAAGACAGCTATTTTAAGTACGTGGTGGCTGGCTCTATATTCACTACACCTATTGTATCTACGATCTGTGCATTTAAGAACTCTCTAAGCTCTCCCACATCCCTCTAACTTTGTAGATTATTCTCTCTTCTGACAGGGCCCACATTTCTCTGATTCAGCCTCCTTTATTTCCCAGAGTTCACAATCTGGTATTTTTCCACATTACATATACCTGCCCCCACCCCTTTAATAGAAGCCAGTGTGGAATTGGTCTGTAGTCAGCTTACTTGTAGACGCCAATATAACCTACTTTCTTAAAGGAGGTGACTACTACTTCTACTCAGAGGGCAAAAACACACACCTAAGAAATGACATCGTTTTCAACAAATGGTACTGAAGAAACTGGATAGCCACATGAGGAATAAATCTAGACCCTCTTCTCTCACCTTGCTTAAAAATTTACTCCAAATGACCTGAAACTGAAACACCTAGAAGAAAAAGGGAGACCACTCCAAGACAGAAGCATAAGGAATGACTTTCTGAGTAAAACCTGGGTAGGCTAGGAAATAAGACAAATACTTGACGATTGGGGTCTCATGAAACTAAAAAGCTATTATATAGCTAATCAAACCATCATTACAAAGCTGTAGTTGCTAGTACTTATACTTGGATTGGTTATCTGTCTTTTGTGCCAGTACCATGCTGTTTTATTACTATGGTTTTAGAGTGTATTTTCAAATCAGGTATGGTGAAACAACCAGTAGTACTCTTTTGGCTGAGTACAATTTTGTCTATCCAAGTCTCTGTGCATTTATATGAATTTTGAGACTATTTTTCAACTTCTGTTTAGAATGATTCTTGCAGTTTGACCAGCATTGCATTCAATGTGTATATTACTTTTGTAGGATGATCATTTTCATGACATTCTCCCCATGTAAGAGCATGGAGATTTTTACATCTTCTTGTTTCTTTTTCCATTGCTTCTTGGTGTTTTAATGTTTTCTCTGAGAAGACTTGCACTTCTTTGGTAAGGGATAATCAAATATATATTGGTGGCTAGTATACACGTGACTGCTTCCTTGATTTCTTTCTCCTTGTTTCTGTCATGGACATTGACAAAGGCTACTGGCATTTGTTGATTTCATACCCTTCTACTTTGCTGAGTTTAACAGCTCTAGGAGTGTTTTGGTGGAGTATTTCGGACCTCTCTCTCTCTCCTTTAAAGTCTTTATTGAAAACTTTGATTAATGTGAACAATATTCTATGATCATAATCCCCCTGCCACCACTCTCCCACATCTTCCCTCCACTGAACCCCGCTTCTTTCCAGCTAGTCTCTCTTCTATGGTCTCTGAGCCTTGGAGAGTGGAAAAGAGATGTTTCATTTAGTGAATAACATTCCATTGTCACTTTTCTCAGCACTTTGATGAATTTTGAGTCATCACAGTGGTCAGTGCTACCTAAAACGAGAAGCTTCTCTATAAAAGTGAGAGTGACATTAATGCATGGGTATAAACATTAAGTATTCAAAGGGCAGTTTGGTGAGCATAATAATCCATTTAGCTAGACAACAGTAGTAGCTTCCCCCTAGGTCTTTATAATCTCCCAAGCCCTAGGCTTTTCATTAGGATTTCAGTACCAGGCATGAGTTTCCTCCTGTGGAATGGGCCTCAAGTCCAATCGGAGTGCAGTTGGTTTCCCCCATAACAGACAGGCCATCATTGCATCAGCTGGCACATTTGACCTGGCTGGCCAGCCATGAAGCTTACAGGGAAAACTACTGGTTAACGCCACTGATAACTTTTCTCCCCCAACAGGCTGCATAGGTCTTTCCAGCTTTCTGACAGCTAGTCAACAGGGAGGAGGCTTCTAGCTCAGTTACAGCTTGCTTTCTCAGTGACCTGCAACCCAGGCCTGTGGAGTCTTCAGAAACAGGGTCTTACAATCTAGTTATGGGGGGCAACCAAGTACCTTGGCAACATCTTGCAATGTTTGGGGCCTCAGGGACCTCCCTGGCTAACAACATGTTGGAACACCCCTGGCACTGGAAGTTCTAATAATGATCTATGGCTTTGAGGCACATTATTCACCCCCATATGATACTTCTGCCCAAACTCTTTTTTTAAAAAAAACATGTATATTAGTTTGTAAAGATGAATGTTTCATACAGCATATTTGCAAATCTTAGATTTTGATTAAATCTCCTCTCAACCCTTCTCCTTCAATGCCTCGCCTTAGACCAGTATTCCCCCTCCAAGTATTCTGTCATTATACTTTCCCCTTAAGTCTTCCCCATTCTAGCTTCCTGATCTCTACTACTAACATGTATTCCAACTCCCAAATCTAAACCTTTGATGCTAGGATCCACATTTGACATAAAACATGTGGTATTTGACTTTCTGAGCCTGGGTTATCTCAGTATCACCGTTTCCAGACCCATTCATTTCCCTCCAAATTTCATAATTTCAGTTTTCTTTGAAGCAGAATAAAAATCCATTGTATTACCATACCACATCTTTATCCACTCATCGGCTGAAGGGCATCTAGCCTGTTTCCATTTCCTAGCTATTGTTAACGAGAGCAGCAATAAACACGGATAAGCATATATCTCTGAAGTAGTAAGTAAAGTTCTCAGGGTATATGCCAAGGAGTGGTATACCTGGGTCATATGGTAAATGTGTTTTCAGCTGTCAAAGGAATCTCCACCCTGATTTCCACAATGTCTATATCAGCTTACATTTCTACCAACAGTGTAGAACAGTTCCTCTTTCCCCACACCCTACCAGCATTTATTGTCATTTGTTTTCTTCATGATAGTCATTATGACAGGAGATGAAATCTCAACAGTTTTGATTTGTATTTCTCTGGTGGCTAAGGATGTAGAAAATATTTTAGATATTTATTGGCTATTTGGATTTCTTTTTTAAAGAACTCTATTCTATAGCCTACTTTTAAAATTAGGTCATTTGATTTCTTGTTATTTACTTTCTTTTATAGTTCTTTGTAAATCCTCTGAGGCTGGCAAAAATTTTCTCCAATTGTATAGGCTGCTGCTTTGCTCTATTCAGTGTGCTTTGCTGTACAAAAGCTTTTTAATTTCATGAGGTATCAATAATTGATTAGTTGTCTTACTCCTTGAGCAACTGGGGTTCTATCCAGAAAGACTTTCCTTATGGCTACATGTTGAAGAGTTTCCCCTACTTTTTTCTCTAGGAGTTTAAGTGTCAGGTCTGATATTAAGGTCTTTGATCCATTAGGATTCAACATTTGTGTAGGGAGAAAGAAAAGGCTCTATCTATTGTTATCTTTTTACATACAAAGATCCAGTTTTCCCAGTATCATTTGTTAAAGAGGCTATCTTTTCTTCAGTGAATATTTTTGGTATTTTTTGTTAAAAATCAGATGGCTGGGCCAGAACTCAGAATGCTGAGGTAGGAGAGAGTATCGCTGTGATTTTGAGACCAGCCTGAGACTACATAGTCAATTCCAGGTCAGCTTGGGCTAGAGACCCTATCTAAAAACAAACAAACAAACAAACAAACAAACAAACAAACAATCAATCAGATAGATGGCTGTAGCTGCCTGGGTTATCTGTTGTTTCAGGTATACACATGTCTGTTTTAGTGCCAGTACCATGCTAGGTTTGTTACTATGCCTCTGTAATATATCTTACAAACAAGCATGGTGATAATGCCAGCCTTATTTTTGTTCTCAAAATTGGTCTTGCCATTCAAGGTTTTTTGTGCTTCCAAATGCAATTTAGGATTGTTTGTCTATTTCAGTGAAGAATGCCATTGGAATTTTGATGTGGATTGCATTAAGTCTGTAGATTGGTTTTGGTAAAAACATTTTCACAATATTGATTCTTCCAATCCATGAACATGGGATGTCTTTGCATTTCTTATTGTCTCAATTTCTCTATTGTTTTAAAGTTTTCATTATAGAGATCTTTCACTTCCTTGGTTAGGTTTATTCCAAAATATTTCATATAATTTTTTTTGAGGCAATTGTGACTGGAACTGTTTCCTTGATTCTATCCTCAATATGTCTTACTATTGGTATACAGGAAGGCTACTGATTTCGGAGCTTTAATTTTGTTCCTGTTACTATGCTTCAGGTTTCTTGCATATAGAAACATATTATTTACACATAAGGCTAATTTGATTTCATTTTTTTCCAATCTGTATCCTTTTTATTTCCCTTATTGCTTGAGCTAAGACTTCAAGTACTACGTTAAATAGCAGTTAGAGAGTAGGCACCCCTTTCTAGTTGAAGACCTTAGTTAGAATGTGTCATGTTTCCCCCATTTTAAGATTTATGTTTGTTGTATATGGCTTTCACTATGTTGTGATATGATCCCTTCATTCCTAGTGTCTCAAGAATTTTAATCATGAAAAGACGTTGCATTTTGTTGGGAGGCCTTTACTCCATCTATTGCAATGATCATGTGATTTCTGCATGTAAGTCACGTTGAACTGTCCTTGAATCCTTGGTATGAAAGCTACTTGATCAAAGTGGATGATACTTTTGATGTGTTCTTGTTGATTTACAAGTTCATGGAGAATTTTTGTATGTAAGTTCACAAGAGATGCTGGTCTACAATTTTCATTGCTTGTATCTCTGTTTGATTTGGGTATTAGTGTAAGGCTGGCTTTATACAAGCGTCAGGGAGGATTCACTCCCTTTCAACTGTGTGAAATGAATTGAGAAGCAGTGGTTTTAATTCTTCTATAAAGGCTTGATAGAATTTAGCAGTGAATCTATCTGTGCATTGACTTTATTTGGTTGGGAAGATTTTAATTACTCCTTCAACCTCATCAGATATGATAGCTTTATTGAGATAATTTTTCTCTTCTGGGTTGAGCTTTAGATCATATTTGTCAAGAGATTTCATCCATTTCTTGCAGATTTTCCAATTCTGCAGAATATAGGTTTTTGAAATATATTTCTATAATTTTTCCAATTTCATTGCTGTTGTAGTATCACCTTTTTCATCTCGAATTTTGTGATTAAAGGCTTTCTTCTCTCTTTTTCTTTTGATCAATTTGGCCAGGGGCTTATCAACATTGGTTTTTTTTTTCAGAAAGTTTTTTATTTCAGCATTAAAAAAATTCCTTTCTTCATATGTAATTGATTTGTGCTTAGTTATTTCCTTCAGTCAGGTACTTTTCAGTTAGGATTATTCTTGTTCCAATGCCTTCTGATGAACTGTTATTTACTTGAAATCTATCTAATTTTGTAATGTAGACTTTCAGAGCTCTTTTTAGGACTACCTACATAGTGTCCCATAAGTTTTTGTATGTTGTGTTTTCATTCTCATTCAATTCTGGAAACTTTTTTTACTTCCTTTTGATTTCTTCAATGACCCATTCATTGTTCAATAATCTGTTGTTCAATCCTTGGGAGTTTGCACATTTTATGTTGTTTCTCTTGTTAATATCAAGCTTTATTGTATTGTGGTCAGATATACTACAGGGAGCTAGGTCCATTGATGCTCAAGAGTTATGATTGAAAGGTGTGAGTTAATCTATCATACTGAATATTTCATGGAGTTTTTTTCTTGATCATTACTTGCTCTAACAACAGTTGTGTGATTTTGATTATTGTTTTTTCCATCTCTTGTAGCCTCTTGAATATTTATTTTTTTCTTAGGTTCAAAGTATTCTATCTAGTATTCTCTGTAGTAATGGCTTAGTATGTATTCCATAAGGCTGGATTTTATTGTGGAAATTTTTTCTTTCACCTATTATGAGGGGTAATTTTGCTGGGAATAATACTTTCTGTTGGCAACCAAGAAAAAACATTCTATATTTGAAATAGTCCACTCTATGTCTTTCTGGCTTTTAGTTTCCATTTTAAAATGCGATGTAATTCTAATGGGCTTATCTTTGTAAGGAATAATCTATGTGGACCTGGGCTATACACTCTGGTTTTTCTTTTGCTGCTTTTAGTGCTGTTTTCGGTGTCTAGTTTTTAAGCTATAATGTAAATTTATTCCCTGGTCTTTTCTCTGTGGTGTTTATTTAGTCTTGTCTATTTGCCTCCTGTACCTGGATGGGCCTGTATTTCATAAGATTCTGAAAATTTTCTTCTATGATTTTATTGAAATTATATATTGAATATTCTCTATGCACTTGGATTGTAGTACTTACATTTCTTTGCCCATGATTAGAATGTTTAAGTCTTTCTAAGGTGTCTGACATTTTCCTTGGGTTCTGTTCATACTTTTTTTTTTGAACTTGTCATTGATTTAGGTCTCACAATCTATTTTTTCTGTCTTGCCCTCAAGTTCTGACAGTCTGTCCTCCAAATTATCTAATCTGTTGGTGAGACTTTTATGGGAGCCTTTGAGTTGATCTCTATTAGAATTTTCCTCAGTGTCTCCATCCATTGAGATTTAAATTACATGTCCTCCATAAACTCATGTGTACTGAATGATTGGTTCCCAGATGATGGCAACTTGGGCAGTGGAGCTTTGCTTGAGGAGGAGTGCTACTGGAGGTAGGTCTAGGGGTGTTACAGCCCACTCCTCCTTAGAAGCTGACTCACTTTCCTGCTGCTGTTTTCTACCTGCTGTGGCAGAGGTGATCTCTAGCCTCTGCTCATGCCATCCTTGCCCCTGCCATTGTGAAACTTACCCTGGAGAAGGTGAGCCAAAGTAAACTTCCCTCTTATCAGCTGCTTTTGGTCAGGTGCTCTATCCCAGCAATGAGAAGGTGATTTGAAACAGGAAACTGGTACTTAGAAGAAGGACCATTGCTGCTAGAAACTTTACTGTGGTTTTTGGCCTTTTGGAACTAATTGCAAGGAGGAATGTGGAAGGATTTGAAATCTTGGTCTAAGAGATGCCTTGTAATACTGAAGACAGAGTTGGATGGATCATTCTGGTCAGAAAGAACTGTGGACTGAGTGGTCTTGGCTTATGAAGGGAAGAAAGAGCTTTGTCTGGACTAGGTTAGAGGAAGTTTGTGTGAGAGGCTTAGTGCAAGATGGGGATTTCTTGTCTTTGTTTCTTGTATTATTTGTTTTATGGTGAGGTTAGCCCATATGGAGAAAATCTCTTTTTCTTGCTGAGAATACAGCAATAGTGGTTCCAGTCAGCCCTGACCAGGGTCAATGTGAACAGGGGATCTATGTGTGGGCCTGGGCTATACACACTGGAAGCTCAACAGCCTACTCATTCTGTGGGCAGTCTCCACAGGAAATCTGGGTTGAGTTTCCTTGGGAGTGTGACCAGTATGACTAATGTATGCAGTGTGTGGCCTAGTCATACCTACTCAGGGTGGGCACTACTAGGCAGGCTGAGGAGCGAGGTCAGTTCCAAAGAGGATCTGATCACCAATTTATATATGTGTGGGCTGATACTCACATGACTGAATGTGCTATCGAGAAGTGCTCACCTGGACCCTGGTGGCCAATTAAGTGACCAGGCAGTCTCCACATAGGTCTGGGGTAGGAAATGTGACCTGTTTGGGTGTCCACAGTCAGGACCATGTAGGTTGTCAGGTCATGGTTAAGGTACATTTTTTACTTTTAATATTTTTACTTTTATTTACTTTTAATATTTTATTTGTTGAGACAGACACACACACAGAGACACACACACACACACAGAGAGAGAGAGAGAGAGAGACAGAGACAGAGACCACCATACACAGCTACGTCAGGGTTCCTTATTGCAGCAAATGGACTTAGATACATTTGCACCTTTTTGCATCTGGCTTTACATGGGTATTAGGTTACTGAACCCGGGTTAGCAGACTTTGCAGACAAGCACCTTTAACCACTGAGCCATCTCCCCAGCCCAAGATATTTTTAAAAATTTATACGAACACAGAGACACATACACCATTTACTTATGCATTCATGTACATGTGTCAGTGTGCAAATGCACCAGGATTTCTTGCTGCTGCAAATGGATACCAGATACACTTACTACTTTGAATCCAGATAAACTTGTGTTCTGGGGAATTACATTTGGTGTGCAAGTCAGTGTATATAATTGCTGAGCTATCTTCCCAGTCCCAACAAAATTTTTATCCCCAATATATTATGGAAACTCTTGTCAAGATCACCATTAACTTCTCTAATGTCATGCCCAAAGCTCAATGTTTTTCTCTATAGAAACATATCCATCAGGATTCCTCCATTCTTGATGTCATTGTGATATTGTCTATTTTGTTTTGCCACATACCTAATGCTGTATGAAACTTTGTGCTATATTTACTATAGAAATGATTCAGTAAACTCTATGAAATTGAAGAAAATACTGATTCAGTTTTGTTTCTGTGCAACTGGGTACTATGACACATGTAACTGGCTTGTTCTTCGCTACACTTGCTAAATTTAAACTCAAATATGACTCACTTTAAGAATAATTCAGGATCTTACAGCATTTTAATATTTATAGCTTATATTAATCTTATTTTTCTCTTCATTATAAAACAAACACTGACTTGCAGCAGCATGTTTCCAAGTCAACTTAAATCTTTCTAGTACTAATGTCAGCATAAATAAGCAAATATTTAAACAGTCTAAGAAATGATGATATTCACACGGGTTGGGTATTGTTGGCTTTTGTCTTGTTATACATCTAGTCATTTTCCCCATTATTTGTCTAACATTCCAGAGACTATGACCGACCCTATCCTAGGTAAATTATCTCTTAATTTTTCATATGTTACCTAAGCCAAGAATCTCTTTCCTCTCAACTCAGCTATTCAAGAGTTGGCTACATCCCTTTCTTTTCCTTTGCCAGGGACAAGGGGAACAAGGAACAGCATGTTCAAGACATAGCTTTTACAAGACTGTTGTACATGTGGGAAGGTCAAGTGTTTTTTTTTTAATTGTTTATACATTGGAACTCCTTTTGTAATTGGAATCTGAGACCAAATAGATATAAGTGAATACATCAACAGTGGAGAAGAGCACCCCCTATGAAGCCTCAAGGTATCTCCCAATAAAACACTTCTTAACTAATGTGTATAAGATATGTTTAATTTCACAATTTTATCCTGGCAGAGAATATCTCACTACATGATTAAAGTAAATATTACCAGTAGAAGGTTACGTTATGTACCTCCTGACATGACAAATTGGAAAAAAAAACAGCGTTATTCAGTGGTATTCTTCACAAAAATGCAAGCATCAGAGGAAACACCAACCAGTTCTATTAAGGGGCCTTCTACAATGTAACTAGCCACCATTCTGTGACGGGTGAACATGCTTTAAAACTATAAGCACACAGAACAATATATATGGGAAGAAACTTGGAGGAAAAGGCAACTAATTTTGAATTGAATTTAACTATTTTAAGCCCTTGTTTTAGCAGGACACCCTACCTATCTACTCATTCATTCATCTATTCACTTATTCATTTAGCAACTATTTATTAGCATCTACTATTAACTAGGAACATTGTTAGCAAAAATGAATAAAAGTGAAACAGTGTTATGTGAATACCGCTGTGGTTTGAAATGAAGAATTCTCCCTGAAAGGCTCATGTGGTTTCCAGTTGGTGAGCTTTTGATAAGTGATTGGATCAGGAAAGTACCAATTTCATCAATAGAAGAATTTATTGATAAGTTTGCATCTGAATAGGCTATTAGGGAGTGGGGCCTAATTAGAGGTCACTGGGGGCATTTCTCTCTCTAAGCTTCCCTAAGGTCAGCAGCCTCCTGTCACATGCTCCCACCATCATGTTTTCCCTCACCTTGGGCAAATAGATATGGAGCCACATAACCATAGACTGAAACCTCTGAAACTATGAGCCAAATAAGTTCTTCCTCATTTATGTTTGTTTTTCCACACTGACAAAAAACTGACTGATACAATTACTGTATAATGGGTAGGAGCAATAAAATATAAATAACTGTTGTAGTAACCTTTTTATTGTTGGAACAAAACACATGACTAAAAGCAGCTGAAGGCAGGAAAGTTTTTATTTTGGCTTATGGTCTCTAGGGGAAGCTTCATGATGACAGGGGAAAGCACAGCTTGATCAGAGGCTGGACATCACTTCTGCCACAGCAGGTGAAAAACAGCAGAATGAGATTGAGCTCATCTCTGGTAACACCCCCAAACCTGTCCCCCAAAACACACCTCCTTCAGCAAGGCTCCACCTCCAAAACTGCCACCAGCTGGGGACCACACATTCATAACACATGTGTTTTTAGGGAAACGGGACTTATGTGCCCTGACCCCCATAATCTCATGACCATCCATGATTTAAAATATATTGGGCCCAACTTTAAATGCCCCCATAGTTTTTATCAATCCCAACACTGTTCGTACATCCCTATAGATTAGGTCTTTTAACTGTGAGCCTGTAATACCAAGAACACATAATGGAACAGAGTAAGCATTCTTATCTAAAAGATAGCATTGCAAGGAAAGACTGAATTAAGCAGTATCTAAAGAAATCAGGGCAAAAATCAAATCCTGTAGCTCCATGTCTACCTAGGCCTTGTACCAACATCTCTGGGGTTCTAATTCTGTCCTTTCAGCTGGGCTGCCCATAGCCCAGGAAAACTGCCATCTGGAACCAGCAGCTCTCCTTAGCAGCCATTCCATAGTTCTAACATCTCCAAAAAATCCTGGGGTCTCCACTTCAACCCATGGTCATTCATGTATTAGCTCCTACTCAGGGACACTGCTCCACATCACCATCTTTAAATAACTGAGTTGCAAATCTAATGACCCAATTTGTCCTGCATTTGTTGTACTTCCATATTTAATACCAATTGGTTTAACTGCCAAACTGTTAATCAAGAACAGCACACTCCTTTGCATACAGGCCCCCTACTTTCAAAAAAGTCAGCATTCTTTCTGCTGTTTCAATGCAGCTTCTCAAAGGCCCACCCAATCTCTCAAACAATTGCAGCTAAATGGACAGCAGTTTTGGCCCAAATTGTATATTCATTCCTTTCTGTGCCATATCTGTAGACGTTTGAATACATGTCCCCCATAGACTCAGGTGTTTAAAGCTTATAACTTGGGTCTCCAGATACCTGGTTGGAGGAGGTTTTACTGGGGGAGAGGGGCGGCAGCGAATATTGGGGTAGAGCCCACAGGTGTGTTTGGTAAATCTGAATTCCAGCCCAAAGCTATGCAGGACACTTTAGATCTGGAGAGTCTGCTTGCTGCCAGTTTTGTTGCTTTTGGTGTTTGTTGGCTGGTGGTGGCTTTTCTCTGTGTGTGGATTTATGAAAGGAACCAGTTTCTTCCATCATTGATGGAACTTCCCCTTGGATCTGTAAGTTAAAGTAAGCCCTGTTCCTCCCATAAACTGGAGTCTCTTTAGAAGTTCATCTCAGCAATGTGAAGCTGTCTACAACAATATCAATCTGCTCACACCAGTCCATTTCTATGGAATACAACCCTGCACATGTTCTCATGAGACAGGAAGAATGCAATAAGTCTTTTATACAAACTGCCTCTAACCCAGTCAGGACAAAACTCTTTCTTCCCCTCATAAATCAAGACCACACAGTTCATAGTTTCTTCTGCATTGTGATGGCTGTTTTGTTGTCAACTTGACCTGTTTAGCAATCTACAATAATCCTGAGCGTTGTGTAGCATATATCCTCTGCATAAAAGACAGAAAGGAGGCTCAGGAGAATTAGGAAGTCATGTTAGCTAGAAACAAACATCCCTTCCTGGGAGGGCAGTGAAGGAATGAAATTCCAGAGACTCATGAAGTCAACAAGTCTGTGAAAGGGTTGCAAGACCCTGCCCTAAGGCTATATAAAGGGTAAGAAAATCTCTTTCCCCCACCTGTTTTGCTGGTGTGTGTTGGTTATGGTCTCTCCCTCTCTCTCGCTCTTCCTCTGTCTCTGCTTGGACTGGTGAAAGGGGGCTAGCCTCTTTCTCCATTATTGAACTTCCCCTGGATCTTTAACTTCAATAAATCCCTTCCTCCCATAACTGTGCCTGGTTTGGAGGTTCATCCCAGCAATGTGTGACTATTACATGCATTGGGGTTTTTCAACTCTGACCAGAATGATCCATCAAACTCTGTCTTCAGTACTGCAAGGCATGCCTCAGAGAAAGGTTTTAAATCCTTCTATATTCCTCCTGGCAAATCAGTTCCAAAAGGCCAAAAGCCATACTGTTGGTTTTCTAGCAGCAGTAACCCCAGTTCTAGGTACCAATTTTCTGTTGCAGTTATTCTTTCGTTGCGGGGGTATAGCACCCAACCAAAAGCAGCTGATGGAGGAAAGAAGCTTATTATGGCTTAGAGTCTCTAGGGAAAGCTCTATGATGGCAGGGGATAGACGGCAGAGCAGAGGCTGGACCTCACTTCCTCTTCACAGCAGAAAGAGTCAGCCAGGTAACACTAGCAAGCTAGAGTTAATAAGCCATCTCAAGGTCTACCCCAAGTAACACACCTTGTCCATCAAGGCTCCACCTCCCAAATTGCCATCAGCTGGGGATCAAGCATTCATAACACATGAGTTTATGGGGGACACCAAATTCAAACCTTCATCAAGACAGTAAGAGGAGTGCTGACTCTTAAAAAGGGGCCTAAAAAAAGAAAACTGAAAGTGTATCCAGCTTCAAAGTCAGCTTTATTTGCCCATGGACTCACAAATTACATGCCTCTCCCCCATACTGATGTTAGGAGTATGACAAATACAGGAAATAGAAGCATGGATTGTAACTACAGATGCCGCAGACGATAGGGAAGCAGGATTGTAATTTCTGCATAAGACCCTGTGAGACCATGAGATGGGCTATGAAAATAAACCATGGGTTGCAGTCAGTGCAGACCCCAGGATTTTGGAACTGCCAGGACTATGGGATGGCCACCAAGAAAAGGTACTGGCTCTGGCACTAATGGATCTGCCTGGAAAGCAACCATCCAAGTCTGGAGGGGCAGTGTTTGCAGTACAGAGATTCCACTGAGGGTTGCAGGTGCCAGACATGAAACCACAGGATTTGATGTTTGCCCCACTGGTTTTATTCTTTCCTTGCTATGACTTCTTTTTGAAACAAGAATGTTTATTCTGTGCCATTATAACTTGTATTTTGATATTATAGGACTCACAGGTAAGAGGCTCAGATGAACTTTGGACTTTTGTTTTTCAAGGTAGTGTCTCACTCTAGCCCAGGCTGACCTGGAATTCACTAAGTAGTCTCAGGGTGACCTTAAACTCATGGCAATCCTACCTCTCCTTTCAGAGTGCTGAGATTAAAGGTATGCACCACCACACCCAGTAGCTTTGGACTTTCAAACAGTTAGGTTTGATAAAGACTATGGAGACTTTAACATTTGACTGAATTCATTTTGCATCATGAGATGATCATGTGTCTATGAGGGCCAGGGACAGACTGCAGTGGTTTGAATGAGATGTCCCCCATAGTCTCATGCATCTTGAATACTTGGTCCACATCTAGTTTCAATTTGGGAGGTGGAGCCTTGCTTGGGGCAGGCTTTAATGTTACAGCTCCCCTTTGAAAGAGTTAGAAAACTCTCTTACTGCTTCCTGCCAGTTTCTGTGAAAAGATATGATGCTGCCCAGCCTCTGCTATGCCATGCCATGCCATGATGAACCTTCCCTTGAGGTTTTAAGTGGAAATAAACCCTTTCCTTCCATATCCCGCTTCTGGTTGGGTGTTTTCTCTCAGCAATGAGAAGGTAAATGCAACAGTGCCCTTTATGGGGTAAACAGCATTTGTTTATATTTCCCTAGGAAAATTTCACACTTTATACACAGGGGTTTCCCTATTCCTTGAATCCTAGATGAAACTCTCTTGAACTGTTTATCAGTTCTCAATTCATTGTTTCTCAGCTCCTAAGCCACCTTTCATTGATCTTGTTTGTGGTATTGGGGCTGGACTTTAAAAACTTCTTTGCCAGCTGGAACTTTAGCCTCTGATAACAGGCACTGGAGCAACACTGTAAGATAACAGAAAGACAATTGCTTCTTCTATGTCCCCGTTTACCTTATTTATTCAGAGATGGAGCACCAAGGTCCACACCAAAGATCTCAGCCAGTGAACACTGGCTTTGGTTGCAACTTCATGACATCATTCTTCCTACCTGTTAAGTGGCATCTGATCACCTTCTACTATAGCTCCAGAGGGGAACTTAAACTTTGTACAAGTCACCAGGTAGCAGCTTAGGAGCTGTCTGGGAGCTGGTCAATTCAAGTTTCCCTTTACAATTACTGGTATGATTTCTGTCTCCTGATTGGACCCTGCCAGATATGGATCTTATCTTGCATGTCACACACTAGGAATATTATAGTCCTTCCAGAAGTGTTGCTAGGTAATTGTCCAATAACACAGCTTACATTTTCCTGGCCTCCTTTCCCAGAATTTTCTTCATTCTTTTCTATCTCTATGGAAACCATAGGAAACCTTGCATACCAGACTCTGGCCAAACATCTGTTAATTTACTCCTTTTCAAAGACTGGCTTGGAGATGGGAGATCATAGAGTTGTCTTTCTAATCCCACTCTCTCCCTCCTGTCTCCACACCCATTATTAACATATTCTCACATTTCTTTATAAACTTCAGAATTCTTCTCTAACGCAAAGCAGTTGTCTCTCACCTGAATCAGCCATATTCAGGTTCACATGGGCTTACACCCTACCTCAAACATATCTTAATATGTAAAACCAAAATACTTCTTTCCCTAAGAGGATTTATAGAGAATTGTGAAGACACTGACACAATATTATCTTCAGTTGATGTCAGCAGTATTACACAAAATACAGTATTTGTTTTTGTGCAATACTGTTACACAAAAATATGTATATCGAAAAATTTCAGCAGAGAAAGGTTCAGCTGTTTTTTTTGTCATATGTCAGGTTTATTTTCTATATTTAAAAACAATCTAATTAGTATGAGGTTTACCAGCTGAAGTTTCTCAATTTAATTGGAGTGAAAATATAATCACTAATTTTATATAAATTCTGAAATTGATATTTAAAAAAATTTTTATTTTATTTTGAGTTGGAGATATGGCTCAGTAGTTAAAGGTGCTTGCTTGCAAAACCTGCTGTTACGGGTTCATTTCCTTAGTACTCATGTAAAACCAGACACACAAAAGTAGCAAATACACCTGGAGTTCCTGTACAGTGGCAAGAGACCCTGGTGTGCCCATTCTCTCCCTCCCTCCCTCCCTCCCTTCCTCCCACCCTCCCTCTCTCTCTCTCTCTCTCTCATAAAAAATATTTTACGGAAAGCAGAGAGAGGAGAATAGAGGGTGCCAGGAACTCTTGCCGCTGCAAACAAACTCCAGATGCATGAGCCCCTTTGTACATCTGGCTTTATATGAGTGCTATGGAATTAAACCTGGGCCAGCAGGCTTTGCAAACTGATGAGTAAATACACTAATACTGTAATGGGGAGCAATACTAAAATCTTAGAATACTTTTATAAGCAGTTTATAAAAAAGTAGCTGATGGTTTGAACTCTAGAGCAAGTTCTTTATAAGAGGCTCTATTTTGTTGCACTGTTGCAATCACTGTATATTTTTGAAACAATATAATCACATTTTACATAAGACATAGCAATTCAGACTTTCTACAATTTATTGTTATTGTCTTTTAAAGGTCTTTTAAGCTAATTCCTTGATTTAATCATCATTGAATTGGTCAGACAGTTCTCTAATAACTTTATTTTCAATTTACCCCCTTTCCTAAGGTCTTGATACTCTTCCCAAAGGTGAGAACTGAATTTGCATTATATGGCGTAAGGTGTTAGGTTTAATAGTAATGTCAAAATGATACTGCAAGCTGAGCATGGTGGAACACATATTTAATCCCAGCATTGGAAGGTAGAGGTTGGAAGATCACTGTGAGTTTGAGGCCAGTCTGCTACAATGAGACCCTACCTCAAAAAAGCAAACAAGATACTTCAAGGCAGTGCAACAATCATAAAAGTACCAGGCTGGAGTGATGGCTCTGCAGTTAAAGGTACTTACCTGCAAAGCCTTAATGCCTAGGTTTAATTGCCTGGTACCCATTTAAAACCAGATGCACAAAGTGGCACATGCATCTGGAGTTTGTATGCAGAGGCAGGAGACCCTGGCATGTTAATTCTGTCTCTGATAAAAATAAATATATATATTAATAGGAAGGTATGATGATGTACTTATGATTTCTATTTATTTCAAAATTGGTTTCTGTAATATTCCAGTTTTAGGCTTCTTAAAGTTTTTCCACTCCTGATCCTTTCTCTGCTGAGAAAATTTAACATGAACCTGGGTATTATAGGTATATCAAAACAGCCATAGAAATAAAACACTTACTGAAAACAAGTCAAAAAAATTATTTGAAAAGATTTTTTGATACATAATTTTACCATCTATTAAAAACAAATTTGCATATTAATGAGACAGATATGTTTATTTTTACATCAATACTGATTTGACTAGTTGATACAGCAGAATATATAATGACTTCAATGTGTTACAGAGTTGATCAATATTTTGATTTTATAATCATTATCCTGAGAAACCACTTCATATTAATATGAACTATGTATGTAGAAAAACGTTTAGGGCCATTTCAAAAATTACTGGAAATTTCATCCTGGCCCCAAGTCAATAATTATCTTATGGGGGCTGGAGAGATGGCTCAGCAGTTAAAAGGTGTTTGCTTACAAAGTTTGAAAGCCTGGGTTCAATTTCCCAGCATCCACATAGGGCCAAATGCACAAAGTGGTGCATGTGTGTAGTTCGTTTGCAACAGCTAAAGACCCTGGTGTGTGCTTTCTCTCCTTTAAAGTAAATAAAAATATTTTTACAAATTATTTTATGAGTGTTTTTATGACTTTTTTTTTCTTTCTGAGGTAGGGTCTCACTTTATCCTAGACGGACCCAGAACTCATTCTGTAGCCCCAGGGTATCGTCAAAGTCACAGCAGCCTCCTAAGTGCTGGGCCTAAATGTTCGTGCCACCAAACTCAGCTCTTAGGATGTTTGAGGGAAAAAGGGGGTTAGTTTTACTCTTTTTTCCTCTTAGGAACTTTTTAATGAAACTCAAGTCAATAACCCACAAACAGCAATTTTTAAAATCAAACATTCTAACACATGGGCTGGAGCCAGCAATGCCTAAGGAACCAGGTTTGATTCCCCAGTACCCACATGAAGCCAGATACAAAGGGTGGCACATGCATCTGGAGTTCATTTGCAGTGGCTGGAGGCCCTGACATGTTGATTCTCTCTTTTTCTTCTCCCTATCAATCTCTGCTTTCAAATAAATAAATAAATAAATAAATAAATATTAAAAACATTCTAACACAATATAAGCTAAAGATATAGTAATTTGGTATATACTTAGAAATAAGGCAAAAATACTAAATGTCTTTGATTACTGTAATTAAGCCATTATATTTCTGTAAGAGCAGAACACTTTGTACAATAAAAACATTATAATTCATAGCATGCAATAGACTCCGAATCTGAGTCAAGGTGTTCAAGGTGTTGCATAGTATGATGGCATACACAGTACAAAGTACATATTGTGCTTAGAACCAAGGCTTCCCTGAGGTCATGTGATGCAACATGGGCAAGAACTGCCTAAAACAACTTGAATTTATTGTATATTTGATTTTCGAATAATTGTTCATTGTTGTGTGCCCAGAAACATTTACAATTTTTTTGCAGCCCCCATGGTCCAATACACAATCCCATGTGAGGATGTCACTTACAAGAAGTGGGGCTGGCGTACTTTGATGGCTAAAGAGTTTAAAGTATAGGTCAATGAATAAAACAATGCAGTATTTCTATCTAAATTTTATTCTATGCCTGGACAAGAGTGGGATGCCTATGAGGCGTACTATTTCAAGACAAAAATTCCTGCCACAAGACTTCAGGTGACTTAATGATCAGATTCCCAGTCACCAAACACACCCCTCTCTTGCAGTTCACATTCTGCTACCTGAAACTCTTTCACTGAAAAACTATTTTTTTTTGCCTGCAACACTCCTTTTTCTGGAATGGGAATTCTATTTACCCCGAGGATGACCATTTACATGTATTTCTTTTAGGAAATCAGGCATGTGACAGGTGCTCTCCTAGTATACTCTCTAGTAGTACCACATTTATCATAGAACTGTTAAGTACACAAGCCGTCTCTAATCTCCACTTCCTGCATATAGCCTGGCACACAAGATTTCAATAATCATGGAAGAAAGAAAGGAAAGAAAGAAGAGGGATCCCAATTTATATAAAGTTGCCATGACCTGGAATTCTATATTTAATTTCTGATTTTATTCTGTAATAGCAAGCTGTTAATCACAATGGGAACCAGAAAGTGTAGGACTCTGAAAAAATCATTTAGTGTGATGTATAAAATGAAGTATGTTATCACTATTATTATAGATCAATATGGGATGCTAGTAAAATAAGTTGTAGCCGGAGTAAAGATTATTAATCATAAACCAAATTCTGGTATAAATGCATCTCCAAAATTCTCAACTATGCCCACATGCTTCCCAAGCATTGGAGGTGGGGATTAACAGGTCCCTCTTTGTGAAATGTATTGAAATCAAAGAGGTGGAAGGAGAGTTTTCAAGCTATAGCTTTACTGAACACACTAGATGCTGAAAGTAATGTCCAAGTGGTAGTGAATGAATAAAAGTTGTCTTAAGTTGATTCAACAAGCAGTTCAAGGAAATGCATGAACACAGCTAACAGACCTGGTACAACAACTGAAACTTAAGAATTTGTGAATTAAAGTTACAAAGTTGCAGAGAAAGGGGGAAGGGTGACCATTGGAGAAAGAATCCAAAACACTTAAATTGGTATAAATTGTAGGATGAAGTTAGGAATTTAAAAAGAAAAGTTTTCTGGCTATAAGTGAACCAGAAAAAAACAAACAGACCAAAACAGAAAATAACCCAAAAACCCAAATGAGATGAAGTAAAATTAGCCTACAAATTGCTGGGAGTTGATGGTAGGATTTCCACTCATCCTCTGAGAACAGTGAATGAATCACCTTTGTTGGAAGGTGTCTTGAGTTGCGACAGGTCAGAAAAAAAATGAGACTACTCTGGCTATGAATGACAAAACTTAAAAATGTGGAGGGCTGGGGTTCAGTGGAAAAGCCCTTGCCTAGTATGTGGGAGACTCAGCACCAGAAAAAAAAAAAAATGTCGATTTTATTTCAGGCCGAATGAGGACCTAGTGGTCTTAAGTGGTTAAGGCGATACTGTGTGGAAGATAACCTAAGGTTCTGAAGACTATGGGCTTAAACAGGGAGGGAAGTTGATAGACCAACGATGCATCCATCATAAACTGAACTGTCTGACAGGAGTAACAAAAATGCTACACAGGGCTAAAAGACCCACCCCTAATCAGAAGGGATGAGGTGAAAGTAGTTATTGCATGTATTATACATGCTGTATTTTAACACAAACATCATTTACCAATACTTCATATCAACCCACAAGGTCACTTCCCTCATTTAAACCTAATAAAGAAAATAAAATTTTAAATTATTTAATTTGCAAGCAGAAGAAAGGGGGGTGGTGTAAGAGTATGAAGGGGTGTGCCCGGTGCCTTGCCGCTGCAAACAAGCTCCAGACACATTTGACACTTTGTGCACCTGGCTTCTTGTGGGTACTGGGGAATCCAATCCTGGCTACCAAGCTTTGCAAGTAAGCGCCTTTAACCACTGCGCAATTTCCTCCGAACTAAAAGACTATTTTTAAAGATATTTTATTTATTCATTTTCAAAGAGAGAGAGAGAGAGAGAGAGAGAGAGAGAGAGAGAGAGAGAGAGAGAGAACACGCGAGCACCAGAGGAATTGAACCCAGGGCCTTAACCACTGAGCCATTTCTCCAGCCCCTAAAAGACTATTTTTTTAATTTCCAGAAAACTCACAAATACTAAAATGTCTGTATTTTTTTAGGCAGAGCTCTCAAATTTTCTGTTTTACACGGCAATACTTTTTTTTTGGAAATTTATACCTTTAACAGATATCCGGTATTTATTTCTTCTTTAGATGTAGGTTTTTAGGAATTTTTGTTGTTGTTGTTTAGTAGGCAGGGTCCATTAAAACATCTTGGCTTAGAATCACATGAGACTTAGAATTCATAAAATCTGGAAATGACTAACTGGTTAACTTTTTAGTATTTTCATCAAATGTGTCATTTGCGGAAAACAACAGCATCGCAGATTCACGAAGGCGCGCGGTGGGCTGGGGGGGGGAGAAGATGCCCGCGTGGACCCTGGAGAGCCCGCCCGGACCTGACACGGAGACACGCCCACGCCGGGCATCCCGCGCTCACGTCCCACCTGTTCCCTCCCGGAGGGGGGTCTTTCCGGGGCTCCCCCCCCCCACGCCTGAGGAGGGCGGGGCCAGGTGGGCTCGCCGTAAGCGGAGCCATCCATACCTGTGCGGAGGCCGAGGGGCCGCCCTCGCGCGCCGCGACCTTCGCGCGGCTGTGCTGCCAGGCCGTTCCTGCCCCCGCCAGGGCCACGCCGGCCACGGCTGCTGCCAGAGGGCCAGAGCGCGGCCGGGCTCGGGGGCTGGTGGCGAGCCCGCGCCGCAGCCTTCCGCCCCAGGCCACCAGCCGAGCGCCGCGCCCCGCCGCCGCCATCTTTGCGGAAGCGCTCGGCTGCGCGCCCCGCCCCCCGCGCCGCGCAGCTCTCGCGAGATCTCGGGCGCGCCCGTCGCTCTGGCCCCGGGCG
>PVHP010011432.1:0-45034 GCA_004024765.1 Zapus hudsonius | reverse complement strand
GGTTGGAGTTCAATTCCCTCACCACTCATGTAAAGCCAGACACAAAAAGTGGCACAAGTGTCTGGTATTCCTTTGAAAAGGACCTACCTGAGGGGCTGAGGACATGGTGCAGTGGGTAGCGTGTGGTAGTGGGTAGCTATACAAGCATGAGGACCTGAGTTCGGATCACCAGCTCCCATATAAAAGCTGGGAGGGTGGTTCAAGTCTGTTAATCCCAACACTGGGGAGGTGGAGACAGGAGTATCACTATGGATTGCTTGCTAGTCTAGCCAAATCAGTGAACTCTAGATTCAGTGAGAGACCCTGTCTCAAAGAACAAATTACAGATGGATTGAGGAAACCATCTGCTATTGACCTCTGCCCTCCACAGGCACATGTATTCACACCCATCACTTGTGCACCCACCCACACAAATATGCATGCACACATTCACCACACACACACACACACACACACACACACACAAACATGCAAAAAGAAAAAGAAAAGAAACAGCCTGAACACTTTATAGTCTGACTTGTGTGATGCTGGAAGGAATTTCGTTCTTTACTAATGAATGGACACACAAATGTGTTCTGTCTGTGAAAAGTGGCAGTCTCCTTTAGAAGGTTCTTCTCTGGAGAACAAGGAGACATGCCAGTGCAGCAAGGAACTGCCCTACAAACCGGGACTCACTCGAGGTGAGATCCTGTTCATACTGGGGAGACGAGGCACGGAAGCACCCAGCAAGAAAGCCCTAGGGATCCGGGTTAGGCCACTCTCGTCTTCTCTTCCTTAGCGGGGGACGGTGGTTTACCCCTGTAAACCCAGCGCTCAGGAGGCTGAGGCCAAAGGAGTGCCATGAGCCTAAGCTACAAAAGAAATCAACAAAACTCATTAAGAAAATCTAAAACTCTAGAAAGAATTAAAGGCCTGCCATCTTGTGGCAGTAAGGAGCCATGTACTTTTTTTGTTTGTTTTTAACTAGTACCTTCATACACTTTTGCTCATATTAATAATGATTTTACATCAGCTTGTACCTGCCCTTCTCAGATTGTCCAATACTGAGGCAAAGGGGAGGAAGGGCTGCAGAGAAATCTACCGATTCAGGGCAGTCAGCAACCCTTTTTTAACCCAAGAAATTTGACTTGACTCCAAAGAAATAGGTATATAAAACAGGTATACAAATCAAACATTTTTTAATAGTAAAACATAAAGAAATTTATTTAAAATTTTTATACCATCCATCTATTAAGGATGAAAGCAAATATATACTAATTAAATAGATATGCTTACTTTTACATAAAAAATGAAATCTTAACTAAATATTTTATTTCTTATTTTTATTTTTTATATTTCTTTATGTCACCACTTTACCTCATTCATATCCTTCTGCTGCTTTCTCTGTCAAACACAGCAGTCCATTACTTTTAAATTCAGCTTTGCTCAAGTTCTCAAGACATGGGTACAGCCTAGCCAGCTCTTACACAAACTGCTTAGCCCAGCCCTGACACAATTCTCCTTTCCTCTCATAAGCCAAGCCTCCACAGTCCACGAAGTTCTTCCTGTATGTAAACCGGCTCTCTCAAGAATGGTCAAGCTCCGTGTCAGCACTGCAAGGTTCTACTTAGTCCAGAATTTGAAATCCTTTCACATTGATCCCTCAAATCAGTTCCAAAAGAATGAAAGTCACATGGTCAGGTTTCCAGGTGGGGGACACCTGGATCAAACCATCACAATATCCAAGGATGCTAGTGACCCCTGGAAATCCCACAGACTGAGTGAATTATTGTATAGAGCAGAGCCACAGGAAGTAGGACCTGTGTGTTTTGGTGGCAATACCTTGCTTTCATTCATTCACTTACGGGCTCAGCCATCTGTTGCACAACTAATTGAGTGCACAAATGAATGAGGGGTATAGTGATAAACAAGGCAAAAGCCCGTTTTCACTTGAATTCCCAGAAGAGTGAGACCAAGAGGTCACCTCTAGGTGCAATAGACACCTCCCTAGACTTAGTAATAAACTAGAGATACAGAGCTAAGATGTACAGGCAAGATAGAGGAAAAGATGGAAGGCAGAAGGAAGGATGACTGGTGGTTGTCTCTGGAAGGAAGGGCCACTTGAACCTTTCTTTCTCCGGGGCCGTATGGGACTGGTGGTGCCGCTGGCACTGGGGTCACTCAGGCACTCTGTGGTGGGCAGAGCTCCCAAGCTATACTTACCTGGAGGCTTGGGAGCACCAACCTTTCCTTGTTCTTTTTATCCTTTCCTGTTGACTTTTTCTCTACTTCTCCTTTTTTCTTCCACCCTCTTTTATCTCTTTGGTATTTCTCCTTTCTACTTTTTTTTTCTTATCTTTCATTCCTTCTCTCTTCTCCATTTCTCTTCCTTTCCCTTTTGAGATAGGATCTCATGTATCCTCGGCTGGCCTTGAACTTACTATGTAGCCAAAGACTACATTGAACTTCTGTTCCTCCTGCCTCTAAGGGTGTGCAATCAGCCCAGTTTAATGCAGTGCTGGGCTTAAATTCAGGACCTTGTGTAAGGGAGGTGGTCACTCTACCAACCGAGTGACACTGCAGCCCTTTCCTTTCATTCTTTAAATTTGCTTTTCATTTTTAAAAAGATCCTTTCAAAGCCGGGCGTGGTGGCGCATGCCTTTAATCCCAGCATTTGGGAGGCAGAGGTAGGAGGATCACCGTGAGTTCAAGGCCACCCTGTGACTACATAGTGAATTCCAGGTCAGCCTGGGCTAGAGCGAGACCCTACCTTGAAAAACTAAAAAAAAAAAAAAAAGATCCTTTCACTTTCTCATTTTACAATCTCTCTTATTTTACCCCTCCTCCAGGTTTCTTTCATTTTCTGCTGGTTTCCATTTATCCTCTCCCTTCCTTCACACAGGTCTATGACTGCAGATAGCGAATCTGAGGTCTGCAACCCCTTCCGTACTTATCTGGATGCACATAGATCTTTACACATTTTGGTTCCATGGACTTTGTGGCACCTCACTGGATGTCTTAGTGGTGTGTCAAGATCTTCGATTTTAGAAATGGAGACCTTAGACAGGCGTGGAACCCCACCTGGGAAGTTTGCTCTGAATACTTTGGCTGCGTGAATTCATTGTGATTCTCCCCTTTCCAGTACCTGCCTTTATAACTACCTCTGCATTCAACAAGGAGAGAACAAGACAAACTGCATCTCCACAGAGGTCTACATTCACAGAGGATGCCGGGTAATTCAGTGTTGTTTAAAAAATATGTTTTTCCAGTCTATCCAAAGGGGTGCTTGGGGTGGCTCTGCTCTCTCCCATTATGTGTTAGTCACCTTTGGGTAAAACTTGACTTTGACATGGAACTGGGAAAGTACTTGTCTTCGCCTAGGTTTTGTGGCGCTACTATTACTGCAAAGGTTGAGCTCCAAGATGAACAAACTGTTTAAACAGGAGATGACACAATTCATTTAATCACACTAAGGATCCTCCTCTTAGAGTTTTTATGAAACCATGGGCTCCAACATCATCTCTGCTTTTGAAAGTGACACACACTTCAAGAGGATTTCTTTCTTTCTTTCTTTTTTTGGAGGTATAGGGTCTTGCTCTAGCCCAGGTTGACCTGGAATTCACTATGTAGTCTTGGGCTGGCCTTGAACTCACAGTGATCCTTCTACCTCTGCCTCCCAAATGCTGGGATTAAAGGCATGTGCCACCACACCCGACCAGAGGATTTCTTTTTTTTTTCTTTATTGTCCATAATGAGTTACATTGATTAGTGGGCCAACCATGAGTTGTTATCCCCAATTCCCAGTTGCCCCCACTTCCCCATCCCCAGTCAGCTGGATATCCTCCTCCGTGGGCCGTCTGTATCAGTCTTTGTGGTACTGACACTTCATGGCACAGGTTGGAAGGCACTGTCATGATTACTTGAGGTTCCTTCTTCCATCAGCTAAAGGACACCAGATGGTCATATATTCAGATCCCCATGACCAACCATGGGTTGCTGCAGCTCACATTTTTATTCTTAAAAATGAGAATATTAAATTGGCATGGTAGGGCTGCTTACTTGCAAACTTGCCTGCCTGGGCTCAATTCCCCAGCACCCATGTTGTCTGTGATCCTGATGCACCCATGGAAGTGGGAGGCACAGTCAGGAGAGTCCACAGCTCATGGGCAACTAGACTGGAGCCCGTGCAGTGGAAAGAGAGGACAAACACCCTGGGGTTGTCCAATGACCTCCACACATGCCTGGGCCTGTGTACCACACATGCACACATTGTACACAAGCACACACAATAATAAATAAACTGGGCATTGCGGCACCCACCTATCATCACAATACTTGGGAGGAAGAATCAAGAGGATTAGGAGTTCAAGATCATCCTCAGCTACATAGTGAATTTGAGGCCAGCCTAGGCATGAGACCCTGTTGAGAGAGACAGAGACAAAGAGAGAGAGAGAGATGCACACAGAGAATATGAAAATATGGCCACACCTATAGTCCCAGAATCCTAGCACTCAGGAAGTTGAGGCAGAAAAATTGCCATGAGGCCAGCCTGGGCTACACGGTGAAACCCTGTCTCACAAACAATAACAATGACAATAACTAACCTTAAAAATATTATTGTTTACTGCATGGGTTTGATATGGCTTCCTAAGACTTTTTCCAGTCTTTTTAGGCTGTTTCTAATCTACAGCAAGTGACATTTTTACTTCTGTTGCCCTAGATACTGTATGGAGTTCAAGACAGAGTCCCTGACTCCCTACTGTGCTCTGGAAACCCGGCCCCTGACCCGGTGGATGCAGTATCTCCGAGAGGGGTACACGGTGTGTGTGGACTGTCAGCCTCCAGCTATGAATTCTGTGAGCCTGCGCTGTTTTGGAGATGGCCTGGACTCCGATGGGTAAGGAGGGCAGTTGGTCATGGGGCTTTTCTGCTGTCTTATTCTGAGCATCCACCCTCCGTGTCCTGACCAGTATGAAACATCAGTATGATGTGGACAGTTGAAGAACCTTCTAGCAACCTGAGCTCAGGGCTTCAGTTCCCACTATGGACTCAGAGGCTTTCTGGACAGAAATGCCTGGGCCAGTTAGGATACTGGGATTCAGATGATGCTCTTGAACAGCCACAAAAAACCTGCTCCCTGCAAAGTGGTATGCTGAAGACCTCCTAGATCTGAATGTCTTGGCATTGAACTTTTAAAATCTGAGTGTTCTTGGCCTCACTTTGGACCTAGTGATCCTAGACTCCTTCGGGGTGGGATTTTGGTCATCTCTTAGGTCAGGGACTAGAAATCTTTTCCTGTGAAATGCCAGAGAGTAGGTATTTCCTGCTTTTCATCCCATGTATTTTGTCTAAAGATTCAGCTCTGACACTGGGGCATGAAAACAGCAGATACTGTAAAACTTGGCTTTGTTCTTAACAAAACTTTATGTGAGCACTAAAATTAAAATTTTATCTCTCACAAAATATTCTGATTCTTTTGATTTTCTTTTAACTCCTTGTATTAATGTTATTTTAGCCAAGACTGGTCTGGAACTTACTGTGTAGGTCAGGTTGGCTTGGAACTCATGGCACTTCTGAGGCATGATGTTCAGCTTCTTTTAACTCCTAAAAACACAAGATTCACCCTAACTCATAAGTGCATACAAAGAGGGGGTAGGCCCAGAGGACTCATAGTTTGCTGACCCCGCCAGGTGATTGGACCCCCCACCCCCTCCCCTCCAGTGATGTCTTAGAACCACTGCATTATGGAGCAGGTTTTTCTGAAAGAATTAACTCCAAAGACATTTTGCCATCTGGCAAAACCTATCTTAGTCCTGCACTTATTTGTCAGCTAAATCTGATCACATCATTCCTAGGAGAGGAGACGCTGAAGCAGAACCATGGACGAGAACTGTTAGTCACACATATGTTATAATTTTCAGCATGTCAGATGGAACTGGTGATTAAACAGTAAAATATGAGCCTTTCTGGTGAATCATTAGTCCCATAGCATGTTTTGCTATTTAATAATTTGAATGTATATTTCTTAGTCACTTGTGCCCAACAGATTCTATTGAGTTCAGCACATGAGCAATAAAGTGGGTGAGGAATTCATAGCAATTGAAACTTAACGTTTAGTCTTCATATTTTTCTGAATACCTCATCTGTATTTTGGCCTTAAATGAATTTATAATTCAATTTGTACCCAATAAAAAAAGCACTTCAACCCTGGCTAAAATACAAGTGACTTAACAAATAGTAATTTTAATAATGTGACTTCACTTTCTTTCTACCTCTCCTATTTTATTATACAGCCAAAAAGTTGGAAAGGAATGAAAGAGATCATTTGGTTTTGACCCTTCTAATTTAAATATACACAAAATGCCATTTTCCTAGATGTAGCATTAGCATTGGGATCAACTAGGAGAAGTAATCCCCAAAGAATTCTCTCAACAGGAAGATGTCCTTGAGTAGAATTAACTGGTAGCTTAATTTGTAATTTAAAAAAATTTGATTTGAAGAAATTAAAAAAAAACCTGTGATCGCTATATTTTAAAAACACTTTCATTTTTAATTCTGCAAGTTAGAATTTTCTTTGGTTTACTTTTAATATAACTGATGTTTCTAAAATATCATTTCAGAAACCAGACCCTCCAGTGGCAAGCCATTGGCAATCCTCGATGCCAAGGAACCTGGAAAAAAGTGCGGCGAGTAGACCAGTGTTCTTGTCCGGCAGTTCACAGTTTCATTTTTATATAGATTGCCTAGCAAATATTCTGAAATATGCTTATAGACATACTGAACATTGCTAAGTTGCTAACACTTCATAAACCTTCAAATCTGTCTGAAAGTCCTGGAAATGTGTCATCGCTGCGCTCGGTTGCTAAGAAAGCTGTGAGCTAGTTCTCAAGGAAACACAGTATCTTTGTTTTCATGTTTACTAACTTGGGGATTGATGCTCAGATCTCCTATAGTTTTATGCCCTTGACTTTCCACCCAGTCATACATGACTGTCTACGTTAGAATTACCATTTTGGTAGTAATTATCAGACTTTTGGTAAGTTGTTATTTAAAGGCATCTATGCATTTTTGTCTCTATTACATATCTCTTAAAAGCTTCTCACTTAAAAATATATATATATATACATATATGTAACCTCTCATATATATATATCCTTTCCATGTATTATCCCATAAATTCTGAATAATTTCAGGCACATTGTCACAGAATAATTTTTCACAGGAAAAGTTGTTAAAATTTCAGTATGAATCTTATAATGAAAACCATTTATATTGCTGAAAAAATTTTTGGAAGAACTTGTTTTTAGTTAATTGAAAAGATCAAACAAATATTCATTTTAGAACAATAGTAGTTTAAGTGTTATAATTTTCACAAGGAGAGACTTTGACACCAATGAATCAAACAAATGCGTTAGCTATGAAAATTCTACCACTATTTGTATCTAAGGTTATTACCAAAGGCTAAAGTTTGTAGCAGAATAAACAATCATTTAGAGTATAATGGCAAGTTTAGTTGAAGTACACTTATTTCTTTTTTTATGGATCATGTTTTCTTATGTTTGGGGAGAAAGGCTGAAGTTTGGATGACAAAGGCATGGATTTCATTGCAGATGCTCTTATCTCACGTACAAGGAGAGAAATACTAATTTTACTTTATTCTTAAAAGATCGGTGAGCTTGAGGCAAAGTGACAGGGTGTGTTTGAAGATCTGAGCTGGCAGGCCATTCTGCAGTCAGCTTCAGTGAAAAGCACCCTGATTACATCAAAGACTCCACTCTACGAAGTTAGCCTGCTTTAAGTTATGAAGCAGGTTTCAAATTCAGGATATATTGTTTGCAGAACTGAGTCTTGAGATTTAAACTATTCACAGTTCCTTTGGTTTTAGTTGGGTTACAGAGTTATTCACTAACAAATGGTTAACAAATAATATACACATTTCTTGGTACTTATGTAATGACAGAATTTATTATGTAATGAGGGGTTGTGAAAAACCCTGATAGTTAACACTGAGAGTAACAGTATTTTGGACAATATATTCATTTAACTGTCAAAGTTGTTTTTATGGAAAATTAATAATAAAAATTCTAAATTTCACCAAGGCTTGCAACTTCAACTATGAGTTCTATATTAACATATTAATGATATTTAATGAATTATTATGCAATATTTTTGAAGAAATATCTGATATTTTCCAAATGTTACTTAAATTTTTATACACATAAATAAGCTGGCCTTCATATTGATAAAAACTTTTAACTTTTTGACTAGAAAATAATCCAAAATTTCTAGACTGATCAGAGAATGAATAAAATTTCACCAAAATGAAAAACCTTCAGAATCAATAGATATAAATACCATGACAACTAAAACAAAACAACTGTAATCTGATGCATGATTTTGGGGTTCAGGAGGAGTCCCCCAAATTTATGAACCCCAAGTTTGGGTTATGTCCTAACTTATTAAAGAATTAATAAAGACAGACTCAAAAGGATAAAGTATAAATGATTAAGTTTATTTAAGGGGGATTGGGATCTAGAGTCATAAACATGTGGGACATAGGAATCACATTCTCATGTGGTAAATACTGCATAGTTCTTAAGGTTCATTTAAGACACATTGAAGTTTTTACGGAAAAATTAGAGTAGAACCTCAAGCATGTGCAAAGTAATTCATAAAGTTTATTTAAAAGAAACAGACTTTTAAAGAGAGATTAGAATAGAGCCATAAGCACATGAAAAATAGAACGTAGGTTTATATATAGGGAGACTTAGAAGGAGCACGCATGGTGTCTACCACATGCTTTCCCATGGAGGGAAGTTAAGAGGGCAGATGGTGAGACTGAGAGATGAGAGGGAAAATACCAAACAGAGACCAAGAAATTCAGAGGAGAAATGAATAATAAAGGAGAATAACACTCATGGTTACCCCGCGTTTAAGGAAATTATACAAGTAGCAGGCCTGGAGTTAGAGTACCCAAGTAGTGATCTGGAGTGTAAGGGAAATACCCATGTGGTAGATTCAAAGTATTTAAAGATCTTTTGGCATTCTTTACTAGTGGGTCCCTTAGGGTTAGGGTCCTTTCTGTAGGTACTCTATAATGACTCACTCAAAATTCACTTATATAGACTGGTTTTCAAAAGTCCATGTAGAAAGTATCTTGTGAAAAAATAAATATACCTACCAGGAAAGAAAATAGGAATAACAATCACTTAGCAGGTGAAAAAAGCCAACTAGGACAAGAAAAAGGATGAAATATAATCACAGAAATGTCTTTTTAAGTCTTGCTTTAGTTGTTTTTATGTGAGAATGTCATAATTATGCTTAAATAGCAAGCACAATAAATTAAATTGTGAGTCTCTTTTGGAGTAAAAATTTTAATTATCCATTGTATTACTTACTTTCCTTATTGCTGTGGGAAAACTAGCTAACAAGAACCAGCTTAAAGGAGGAAGGATTGATTTTGGCTTCCAGTTCCAGGGAATGTAATCAGCATTGTGGGGAAGGCAAGTCAGCAGGAGCAGGATGAGGATGGTCATTCTGCATCTACCCATAGTCTGGAAGGAAGATGCAATGAATTCTGGTCCTCAGTGCTCTCTCTCTCTCTCCTCTCTTTCAAGGTAGGGTCTCAATCTAGTCGAGGTTGACCCAGAATTCACTATGTAGTCTCAGGGTAGCCTCAAACTCATGGTGATCCTCCTGCCTCTGCCTCCAGAGTGGTGGAAATAAAAGCATGTGCCACCACACTCAGCTTTCTCTTTTTTCCAATTCAGCCTGAGACCCCAGCCCGTGGAAAGGTTCTGCCAACAAATGAAGTGGGTTTCCCCACTTTAATTAATCTAATCTAGAAAATCCCTCATAGACATGCCCAGAGATATTTCTCTTTGGTGACTCTAATTCTGTCAAGTTGACATTATTTTACTATCATGAGTCCACAGACCACTTTTGTGTTTTTAAATATTTACTTACTTATTTTAAATATTTATTTATTTATTTTGCAGACAGAGAAAATGGGTACACCAGGGCCTCCAGTCACTGCAAATGAGCTCCAGATGCATATGCACTTTGTGCATCTGGCTTTATGTGGGTACTGGGGAATTGAACCCAGGTTGTTAGGCTTTGCAGACAAGTGTCTTCACTGCTGAGCCATCTCTTCAGCCCCCAAACATATCTTATCTCTGTAGCCATGGACATTTTATAATGCAAAGTGCATCCAGTCCAATTCAAAAGTCCCTATAAGTTTTCATAGTGCCAACACTGTTCAGAAGTCCAAATCTAAAGTCACTTCTTAGGCTCAAAGCAATTGCTGGCAGCTCTCCTTGGCAGCCAATCAGTAGTCCTGACATTTCACTGGGTCTCCACCGTTACCCATGGTTCATCCTCATAGCTCTATTGGGCTTCTGCACAGGCAATCTAACAGGCTTGCTTCACAGTGCCCATGGCTATTTCCAAAAAACCTAAACCATGTTGCACATTCAATGACCCTCTCTTTCCTGCACTTGTTATACCAAGTGGGCTACCAACTTGTTAATCCAGGCTAACTTTGATGAGCAGGAAAACATCATTCAGGCCCCCTACTTCAACACATTCTTCCTGCTGTCCCAATGCAGATCACCTGGCCCAATCTCAATGGTTGTCATCTCTCAAACAATTGCAGCTGATGGGCAGCCGTTGTGGCCAAAAGATTTCCTTTCTTTCTGTGCCATCTTGATCTGTTCATACCAGTCCATTTCTATGCAAAGCAACCCTGCACAAGTTCTCAGGACACAGGCAGGCAGAACTCAGCAAGCCTCTCACACAAACTGCTTCTGGCACAGTCCTGAGAAAGTTCTTTCTCACCCTCATCAGCCAAACCTCACAGTCCATAGTTCTCACTACATTCAGGTCTTTCCAACTCTGACCAGAATCCATCAAGCTGTACTTACAGCACTGAAAGGTGTCTTTTAGGCTGAGGTTTCAAACCCGTCCACATTCCTCCTCCTGCATATCAGTTGCAAAAGTTCAAAGGCATAGAATCAGGGTTCTAGCAGTAATGACAGATCTCACTTCCTGGTACCCAAACTGTTGTAATCAGCTTTTTCATTGCTGTGACAAAGAACCTGACCAAAGACAGTTGATGGGGGAAATGGGTTTATTTTGGTTTATGGACTCAAGGGGAAGCCTGAATACCATCCTGTCTTGAGATTTCCTCCACTAGTCCATTACATTTGAATTCAGCCTCACTGAAGTTCTCAGAACAGACAGATCAGAATATCACATGAATGACCTCCTGCCTAGTCCTGGATAGAGTTCTTATTTCCCTCTAAGGCCTGATGAGTCAAGCTTAAACTGCATATTTTCTCTCTGTCTTCTGGTCTTCTAAACTCTCACCAGAAGGGCCCAGTAAAGTCTGCTTTTCTAACCCTAATTTCCGAGCTCTTTTACATTCCTACCACAAACAAGTTTCAAAGGACCAAAAACCACATTGTGAGATTTACCATAACAACAGCCCCACTTCTTGGTACCTAATTTCTGTATTAGTTACTCTTGTTTCTGTGACCAAATATCTAATGTAAAGCATGTTAAGGGAGGAAGGACTTATTTTAACTTACAGTTCCAGGGAAATCTGTCAATGACTGGGAAGGCAAGCTGGCAGGAGTGGGACATGGTTGGTTACATTGTATCCGTAGTCAAGAAGCAGAGACCAATGCATTCTACTGCTCAGCTTGCTTTATTTATTCAGTCAGGGCCCTCAACCCATGGAATGATGTTGTCTCTAGTTAGGGTCTTTCTACCTCAAATAATCTGGAAAATCTCTTACAGAAAATGTGACCAGAGGTTTGTCTTGGGTGATTCCAGATCCAAACATGTTGACAATAGAGATTGACCATCACAGTCATCTTTTCAAGACATGTACAAAAATGATGTAAAATAAAACTGGTTTATGTCTAAGAACATTCCAGTGAAAGCTCATATAAGTAATTGTGTAAGTTGACTAAAAAGGCAGGACTGGGCATCGTGAGGTATAAGTAATCAGAATATATTAAGGATAAAATGGAATTTCTCCTAGGTAATAGATACACATTTACCTTCTCTTCCTCCCCAAACTCACTTGAGGCTGTAAGACACAAAAGAGAATAAGCCCATAACATAGGTGAAAAGGGTAGGTGGTATTAACTGAGTGATTCTGAAGAAATTTTAAGGGGGAGCATCATGTAGCCTGTGCTAGCCTCAAACTTCCTATGTAATTGAGGATGACCTTAAATCCTCCTGTCTCCACTTCCCGAGTGGAGTGTTGGGATTACAGGCATGTACCACCACTCCCAGTGTATGGGTACTAAGAATTAAATCCAGGGCTAGATGACCATTCTACCAATTGAGCTACATCTTTATAAGATTGAAGGCAAACAAGATTTTATCTATAGATTCATCAGAAGTGGATGATCTGCCCTTGTATACCACATAGAGAAGATGAAACAAGAAATGAGAACCATGCCTTCTAGTCAGAAGGTCTCATTCAGTGCATGGCAAATTTTTAAAATTCCTTCCATGTTTAGTGTGGTGCTGCATTCCTATAATCCTAGCACCTGGGAGGTTGGGGCAGGAGGATCTTGAGTTCAAGGCCAGTCTGGTCTAATGAAATAGTGAGATTCTATCTTAAAACAAAACAAAACAAAAATCTAAGGGCTGAAGAGTTGGCTAAGATAAAGCACTTGCTGGAAAAGCCTGATGACCTGAGTTTGATTTCCCAGTACCCATGTAAAGTCAGTTGCAGAAAGTGCTGCATGCATTTAGTTTGTTTGCAACAGCTAGAGGCCCTGTTGTGTTCATATTCTTGCTTTCTCCCGCCTTTTCTCTCTGCTTGCAAATAAATAAAATACTTTAAAAAATCCAAAACCCAAACAAAACTCAATTAAGAAGAAAAAGCCTCTGTTAGAAACCAACTATAAAATTTAAAAACAAGGATGAAGGAGTGGTGCCTGTAATACTAGCAGTCAGCAAGGAGAGTTAGTAAGATCAGGAGTTTATGATCAGCCTCAGCTACAGAGAAAGTTTGAGGCTAACCTAGCTAGCTACATGAGATCCTATCTCTAAAAACAAAATAAAGAATAATAATAATAATAAAGAACACAGGGTTTGGGGAGATGGTTCCTTGGCTGACCCGAGTTCAATTCTCCACTATCCACAGAAAGCTGGATGTAAAGTGGTACACATATCTATAATCACAAAGCACTTATGGCAATGGGAGGTGGAACCAGGAGAATCTAGAAGCTGGAGGGTTTATCCAGTGGCAAAACAAGAGAAGGTGGAAAGAAGACACACGTCAAGGTTGTCCTCTGATCTCCACATGCATTCCACGACATGAATACATCCACCCACCCACTCACACCACCACCAAAACAGCAACATACACACAAATTAAAATTTAATAAAACTTAACAGAACAGTACATTTCAAAATGAAAACTAGATCACCTTTATAGGGTTCAGGAATCTTTGAGGACACAGGGCTTCTCACCAGCATCAGTGTTACTTAAAGTCTAATAGAATAAAGCTCCCAAGCTCTGCAAGAAAATAACTTTGAAACCAGAATTCTGTACCAACCATTAGTAATTAAATGGGAACGCAAGATATAGACATTCAGTGGCGTAAGGTTTCAGAAAGTGGTCTTTATTAAACGGTTCCACTTTTTCTCAGTTAAATTTTAAAAGAGTCAAATTTAAAGAGCCTATTGGGATACATTTTACATTTACATTTAATGAGCCACATTCAATCCCTGGCCCCCATAGATTCATGGCCATCTCATGATGCAAAACACATTCTGTTTAACTTTAAAAGTCTCCAGTCTTTACCAGTTCCAACACTGTTCCAAAGAGACTAACTCAAATTGGTCTCTTAACTGTGAACCCTGTGAAATCAAAATACTAGTTACATATTTGCTACATATAATCATTCCCACTCTAAAAGGGAGGATTGGGGACAAAACAAGATTGGACCAAAGCAAGACAGAAACCCAGCAGGGCAAACAACAAATCATACAGCTTCATGTCTGGTAGCTGGGACTCATGAAAAACTTGAGTAGCTATGTCCCTTCAGCTATGATGCTTGTAGCCTTTCTCCTGGGCAGAGTGTACTCTGAACTTGCAGTTTTCCTTCACAGATGTCCCTTGATCCTGGCATCTCGAACATCCTGGGATCTCCATTGCAAATTATAGTTCATCCTCAGCCTCACGTCGTGGCCTCACAGGGCCTTATTGCAGGGGCGTTCGCACTTAGCCTCAGCAGCTCTTTGGAACTGAGAGTGACGTGCTGCCTACTGCGCTAAGAGGGCGGCCTCTTTGGAACTATGATACAATATTACACGATCTACATCTTGTACTTTTCCTGCATCCAAAACTAGTGATGCTGCCAAGTCCTGCTACAAAATTACAATGAAGCCTGGTGAGAGAATGGGCATACGAGGGCCTCCAGCCACTGGAAACGAACTCCAGATGCATGCGCCACTTGGGGCATCTGGCTTTACCTGGGTACTGGGGAATCAAACCCAAGCTTTCAGGCCCTGCAAGCAAGCCCACAATTTTGGTTTTTTAAAAAATATTTTATTTATTCATTTTTTTTAAGCAGAGAGAGAGAGAGAGAGAGAGAGAGAGAGAGAGAGAGAGAGAGAGAGAGAGAGAGAGAGAATGAGAATACACCAGGGCCACTACCTTGTGGGTCTGGCATAATTTGCTTCCTCAACATACCTGTGCTAGAGATCTGACCTTGTACATTCTAGACAAGTGTTCTACCACTGTGCTATATATCCCCTACCCATGATTCCTTTTTCTTAAGAAAATTTTTATAGGGCTGGAGAGATTCGTCAGTGACTATGGCATTTGGCTGCACAGCCCAAGGACCCAGGTTCTATTCTCCAGTAGGTACATAAAGCCAGATGCACAAGCACACATGCTTGGCACATGCAGCTGAAGTTTGTTTGCAGTAGAGGCTCTAACACACCCATTTTCTCTCTGTTCACCTGTTTTCTCACATAGATGGATAAATTTATAATGGATTACATAAAACTATTTTCATACTGCTTCATGCAAGCACGCCTAATCAAACTCAATAAATCACAAAAACAAAAATACATGAAAGAAGGGGACTATCTGGGAAGTTTAACAGGAGTGGAAAGTGGATAGGAGAAAATGGCAGTAATATGATCAAGATACATTATATACATGTATAAATTTTTTTTTTGTGTCTCTGTGTGTTCACCTTCTTCCATCTTGTTTGAGTGTCTTTTTTTTTTGCTGCTGGCCCCGTGTAGCTGGCCCACAACCTTTGGGATTCTCCTGGCACTGCTTCCCATTGCCAAAGGTGTATTCAAATTCCAGACATGTGTCACTTTGCATCCAGCTTTATGTGAGCACAGGGATCAAATTTGATTGGACAGGTTTGCAGAGCAAGAGCCTTTAATTGCTGATCCATCTCCCCAGCAGCATGAAATAAATTTCTAATAAAGTACCATACTATAATTGGGACATCTTTTAAAATGGTTTATGAAGGCTGGAGAGATAGCTCAGCAGTTAAAGGTACTTGCTTACAAAGCCTGATAGTGTGGGTTCGATTCTCCAGTACCCACATAAAGTCAGATGCACAAAGTGGCATATGTGTCTGGAGTTCGTTTGCAGTGGCAGGAGGCCCAAGTGTGTCCATATTCACTCTTTGTCTCTCCCAAATAAATATGGTTTATGAAATAAGAGTTCATCTGACAATAGCAATGTATGTTTGATGAGCTATATATATAGTAGATGTTCAGGATGAGGTTGACTTACAAGACCATTCTGACTCAAGATGTCAGCTTTGAAACTCATTCAATGTGTTTAATATGGTAACTGTACCACATGGTATATAACAGGGTAGACAGAATTGTAAAGAGTACACAGTAACTATTCATGTTTCTGTTTATATAGAGGATAACATACATTATGCAAGAACAGAAAAAAATGCATGAAACTTTAATGGAAAACAGATTACAAAATACTATGTTTCATCTAAACAATACTACTTATGCTCAACATAGCTATATTAAAGAATCAGAGAACACCATATCAGTTTTAAATAAGCTTTATTTGAAACTATGTTTAAGTTTTGAAACTCAAAAATAAAACGGTTCCTAAGAAAAACACAAAGCTATTTTTTGCTAGCTTTGTGTACAAACTTTGTACTACAGGTAGTACTCTAAGTTCTTTCCTTGGCATGAAAATAACAACAAACAAACACTATGATAAAACTCATAGGTTGTACTGTACATTTATAATGCCATTGACACATTTCAGGAAGTGATATAATAGGCCATAAATCACATAATTATCTCATATTCAATATTTTAAAATATTCACGGCATCTTATAAAGTTAAGGTTAGCCTATAGAGTAAGTACACAGTAATGTTTTTTCCCCTCTTAGAAATATTTTTTTTCTCTTATCAGGTTTTACTTTTGTATTGAAACAGGATATGGCACTGTATTTAATAAGGTTCAACATATCCATATTTTATCAGACTAAAGAGTCTTGAATACGATGGCATATAACTTTATTCTCATAGCATAAATTCTCATTAGTGTCAGAAAAATAATGATTTAAACAAAAATTTTAAGATATACCAACGAGCAATAAGTTTTAAGGAACATGTAGCTGTCAAAAGTATTTGACTGTCTTTTAAATCAAGCTCTGACCAATATACTCAGTCTTCCTGGTCTGAGCAAATCAGTTTTAGCTTCTTCATAGTTCTCCATCTGTCTTTTAGCATGACACTTGTTCGGTTGTTGAACTTGTAACTTGATAGTATTTTAGTCCAGTTTCCCTCTCCATATTTCTTCACACCATATCGCAAATTCTTGTCCTCTTCCCAAAGCCATGCCTTTTGATAAAAATTAGAAGTTATATGACGGCTAACATCCTGGCAGGAGATGAACCACCCCGGCCTATCACACAGGGCCAAAATGGAACCTATGAGATAGTGGTGAGATAAACAAGAGACCAACCACCACAGCAAGTCTAATAACCAATGAAGGACAATGGAGAGAGACACCAATGATGCCCAACACAACCCAAAGCAGAAGTCCAGAAACACTTAAGATCTCAATAACAAAGCAGACTTAAAACTCACCCACCACAACTCAGGGAACTGAGTGGAAGAGGGGGAGGAAAGAATGTAACAGCCATGGTGGGAGAGAATATCCAGAGATGCTCCCCACAGGAACAACACACAAAGGGGGAAAAACACCTGGCTACTTCTGGTGTACTTCATAACCCCCTACCCCATGGACAGATTCAGCATGAGCACCGAGGAGGGACCCCCAGTGGGTTGGGGACAGAGAGGAGGGAAATGGGGACACTTCACAAGATTTGCCCATACAATGTAACTAATTGGTAATAAAAATATTTAAATAAATAAATACAAGTTATTCAAAGAATCAGTCATTAACGCAGAAATGCAGCCTTTAAAAATACAAAATAATGCCAGGCATGGTGGTGCACGCCTTTAATCCAGCACTCGGGAGGCAGAGGTAGGAGGATTGCCGTGAGTTCAAGGCCACCCTGAGACTACATAGTGAATTCCAGGTCAGCCTGGACTAGAGTGAGACCCTACCTCGAAAAACCAAAAAAAAAAAAAAAAAACAAAAAAACAAGATTACTGCTTTAGGGGCTGGAGAGATGGCTCAGCGGTTAAGGCACTTGCCTCCAGTGCCTAAGGCCCCGGGTTCAATTCCCCAGGTCCCACATAAGCCAGACCCACAAGGTGGTGGCCCTGGTGTGCTCTCTCTCTCTCTCTCTGCTCAAAAATGAATAAATAAAATATTTTAAAAAAATACAAAATAATGCTTACAGTTAAAAGAATTTCTCTATTTTTTATTTTTATAAGACTTTTCTTTATCATGTAACATTTTAAAGGTAATTACTATTACTGTTTATGATGCACAAGCTAAACCACCCAAGATTAGATAGCTAGAAAGTGACAGGCCCACAAGCCAACTCATTTATGCTCATACTATCTCTTATTAAGATGCTTTCCTATAGAGTCTGCCACATATTTCTAAATAGAATTTGTACATGCTTAGTACCCCATTAATGAGTTCAGTGAACATTCTGTTCTGCCTGTACTGGGGACTTGAACTTGCATCCTGCTCTCCTACCCTTCTTGGACATCGGAATCCAGTTTCCTTGGTCTCACATTGTAGACTGAAGAGCAGTCGCTCCCCAGGGAGCCTTCAGGGCTGGATTGGGACTGCTGAAGCATCTGGCCACATGGACCGAACAGCTACTGGTTTCTTCACCCGTGGAACTGCAGACTGCTATTGTTGGACTGTTGTAAGCTACCCCAATAAATTTCCTTTTACTATATAATCCATTCTATCAACTCTGTTTCCTCTAGAGAACCCTAATACAACAACACACCAAAACTTTAGGGACACAATGAATGCAGCCCTAAGGGGAAAATTCAGAGTGTCAAATGCATTCATAACAAAGACAGAAAGATCTCAAATTCATAACACAACTACCCACCTATGGCACTGGAAAAACTAGAACAATCCAACCCCTAGGACCTCAAGATGAAGAGAAATAAGATCAGAGCTGAGATCAATGAATTGGAGACTAAGAAAACAATTAAAAAACTGATGAAAGCCAGGCATGGCTCGTCTTTAATCCCAGCACTTGGGAGGCAGAGATAGGAGGATCTCCATGAGTTTGAGGTTACCCTGAGAATACATAGTAAATTTCAGGTCAGCCTGGGCTAGACTGAGACCTTACTTCGAAAAACAAAAAACAAACAAACAAAAAAATAAAATAAAAGGGTGAAACGAAGAGCTGGTTCTTTGAAAAAATAAATAAGATTGACCAACTCCTGGCCTATTTAATCAAATGAAAAAAAGTCCCAAATCATCAAAATCAGAAATGAAAAGGGAGAGATCCCAACAGACACCAATGAAATTGATTACCAGATCATTCTTCCAAAACCTCTATTCCACTGAACTTGAGAATGTGGAAGAAATCGATGAATTCCTGGACATCAACCACCTACCAAAACTAAACCCAGAGCAGATAAAGCTCCTAAATAAAACCCATCACATCCATGGAGATTGAAAATATATAAAAAAAAACCTCTCCAAATGGAAAAGTCCAGGACCTGATGGATTCTCAGCCAAATTCTACCAAATCTTCATTATAGAACCAAAACCACTCTTTGTTACTAAGGCTTTGTAGTACAGCTTTTTTTGTGTAATTGGAGAACAGCTTCCAAACTCCTTCTATGAAGCTACCATCACCCTAATACCAAAACCAGACAAAGATGCAAGAAAGGAAAACTACAGACTTATATCCCTGATAAAATTAGATGCCAAAATTCTGAACAAAGTCCTTCAAAACCAGATACAACAATATATCAAAAATATTATCCACCTTGATCAGGTGGGCTTCAGCCCAGGAATGCAGGGATGGTTCAACAAATGGAAATCGATGAACATAATCCAATGCATGACTAAATGTAACCACAAGAACCAAACGGTCATTTCAATTGATGCAAAAACAAAATTTACCATTACTTCATGATCAAAACACTGGAGATAGGGGCAGAGAGAGATCTCTCTGTCTTTGTTATGAAGGCACTTAACACAGAATTTTCCCCTTGGGCTGCATTCATTATTTCCCTAAAGTTTTGTTGTGATGTGCTTTCGTTATAATTTAGTTTATAAATTTTTCAGAGAATTTTGGCATAGAGGATTTATACCTTATAACAAAGGCAATATACAAAACTCCAAAGTCCCATATCATCATACTAAGTGGAAAAAGACTGAAGGAATTCCCACTAAAATTGGGAACAAGACAGGGGTGTTTCCACTCTCACCACTTCTCTTCAACATAGTCCTTGAAGTCTTAGCCCAAGCAATAAGACAGGAGAAAGACATAAAAGGGATACAAATTGGAAAAGAAGTCAAACTATCCCTTTTTGCAGATGACATGATCCTATACATGACTGACCTGAAGGTGATAAATTCCTTCAGCAAAGTGGCAGGATACAAAATTAACACACAAAAATCAGCAGCTGTCTGGTATGTAAATGGCATGCATATATAAAAGGAAATCGGTAAGACTGACCTGTTTTCAATAGCCTATAAACAAACAAACAAGCCTGGAATAACACAAACCAAGGATGTGAAAGACTTGTATAATGAAAACATAAAAATGCTCAAGAAGGAAACTGAGGAGGATGTGAAAAGATGAAAAGACTTTCAATGCTCCTGAAGAGGTAAAATTAATATTGTAAAAATGGCAATTCTCCCAAAAGCAATATAGAGATTCAATGCAATGTCAATAAAAATCCCAGCTTCATTCTTTCCAGACACAGAAAAAATAATCTCAAAATTTATTTGAATGGCAAAAGGCCTAGGATATCCAAAACTACCCTTAATAAAAGAAGTGCCTTGGGAGGTATCACCCAAACCCGATCTAAAGATACACTACAAAGCTATAGTAACAAAAACAGCATGGTACTGGCATAAAAACAGGCAGACTAACCAATGGAACAGAACTGAAGGTCCTGCTCTTAGCTCAAGTAACTATAGTTACTTGATCTTTGACAAATGTGCCAACAACCTTCACTGGTGATAAGATAACATCTTATGGTGCTGGAAAAATTGCATAAATACACCTAAAAAAAGTGAAACTAGACCTACTCTTCTCACCATGCACAAAAATCAATCCTAAAAGTCAAAGACCTCAACATAAGACCTGAAACTCTGAAAACCCTGGAACAAAAAAATAGGGGGAACTCTCCATGAGATAGGAGTAAGGAAAAACTTCCTGAATAAACCTTCGGTAGCCCAGGAATGGCAACAATTACTTAACTAATAGGATCTCATCAACCTAAACAGCTTCTGTACAGACAAACATACCATACTCAGAGCCAACAGTTCACCATCAGATTGGGAGATGATCTTTGTCAGCTATGCCACGGACAGAGGTCTATATCTAGAACTTACAAAGAACTCAAAAAATTAAATAATAAAAAATCAAACAGCCCTCTCACAAAATGGGGCACCGAACTCGACAAGGAATTCACAGAGGAGGAAACACAAGTGGCCAACTCTCATTTAAGGACGTGTTCATCATCCATTATCCTTAATCATGGAAATGCAAATCAAAACAACAATGAGATTCCACCTTACTCAGTTCAGAATGGTAATCATTAAAAATCCACCAACAATAGATGCTGGTGAGGATGCAGGTGGGGGGGGGGAGGGAAGGAATCCTCATTCACTCCTGGGGGGACTGCAAACTTGTACAACCACTATGGAAAGCAATGCGTAGGCTCCTGAAACAGACCTAGCTATCCCTCTATTGGGCATCTACCCTTAAGTTTTCTTGCTTCATTTGCTCAACCATATTTAACTAGTGGCTCAATTCATAATAGCTAAGAATTGAAGTCAACCCAAATGCCCATCACTGGATGAATAGATATCAAAGTTGTGGCGCATAGACACTATGGAATTCTACTCAGCAGTAAGTAAAAATGAAATAATGAAATTTTAAAGAAAAGCGGATGGATTTGGAACAGATTGTACTGAGCTCACACAAGAACACAGAGATAAATACAACATGTTTTCCCTCATCTGTGGTTCCTAACCAAGTTAAGCTTGAATAGTAAGCAAACCCGACAGGTGAAATGAGAGATGACAAAGGGGATGGAGGAATTGGAGGAGGGGGGATGGAAAGGGATATACATATAATCTAAACCAATAATGAATCGATACCATAAAATCTTTACTTTCATACAGCAAGCTTTGGAGAAAGCTGTGGGCATCGTCTGGTAAGATGGGCCCTGAAGAGGATGGGCGGAAGTCTAACCCCAAGATAAGTGGCTCTGGCCTCTAACTCCCTGTCCCAGTAATTGGTTACTCCATACTGAGCTACTGATTTAAGAGACCCACGAAGTCCTCAAAACAAGACAGGCTTATGTCAAAGCTCTTGAATTCCTGCCCCAGGCAAAATATAAGACACAATTGCTGAAGATACATACCACAGACTGTTCTCACACAACATCGAGAGACCCTGCTGGATCCAGAAAGGCAACCAGCTCCTAGATGGTAGCCTGTGCAGTGTTGGAAGGCATTACATGAGCTGCCAGGATATTCAGAGAAAACAGAAGACACTGATATACAACACTGACTGATGTTACAAGAATGCTGAGGACACCGCTACATGGCAGAGATCAGCAAGCCAAGAAGTGCTCACCTGTGCAATAGTGGTGCAAAACCTAGGTGGGTAATCAATGGTTTGTTGATTGGTTAAAAGATCTGCTCAGTGGCAAGGAATCTTTAACTGGAACTGGGATCCAAGCCAAACTCTTATGGAGACCAAGAACTTGGACTCCACAGGGGAAATCCCAGAAACCAGGGGTCTATAGAAAGGCTACACCCATTAGAATCTCGCTAAATTAACAATGCTTGTCTCATTTAACCAACACTGATCTTACTCTCCGTTGGAGATTTCGTTTGTATTTTTCAGAAGGCAGAGAGTATCATGGACAACCTAATTCCACCAACAGGACATGGGATGATGGCTGTCTAGGGCCCAAATGAAACCTTAGAGAAGTGATGAGAAGAAGAAGAGAACTACCACCACATAAAGTCAGACAACCTATGAAAGGGTGATGGAGACAGACACTGAAGATACCCAATATAGTCCAAAGCAGAAATCCAGAGACTCTTAAGTCTTCAATAGTACATCAGACTTAAAACTCAGCTACCATGCCTGAGGGAATTTTATGGAAGAGGGGGTGGAAAGATTCTAAGAGCCATGGTGGGAGAGAATATCCAGAGACATTAACCCCTTGAACAACAACACAAAGAGAAAAACAAAACAAACAAAAAACCAAATAAAAAAAAACTAGCTACTTCTTGTATAATTCATAACCTCCTGTCATATGGACAAGTCCAGCAATCCCACTGAGAAGGGCCCAAAGTGGGTTGGGGACAGGGAAGGAGGGCAATGAGGGTACCATCACAAGATCTGCACATACAATGTACCCAATTAGTAACAATAAAAAGTTTAAAAAATTAAAAATTGAAAACTTTTTTTTGAACAATGACAATTGAGACACATTAGAGTACAAAGGTCTAGATTTATAGAAACAAGAAATCAAGTATGTTCAGATATTGGTCAGGAACACTCAGTATAGTAAATAGCCTTAAAAATAAATTTTAAAAAATTTAAATTTATTTATTTATTTTTATAAAGAGGTTGTATTCTTAGATTCCCTTACCCCCATCCTAATTTTGCCGAGTCTTCTTCAGTGGGGCAACTGGTGTTCATTGTAGGCTCACCTTTGGAGAGCCTATACTAGGAGAACCAGGTTACATCAATACATGAAGAATAGAGAGCCAATGGTTTACCATGAGATGGGTCATCTTCACCTCATCTGCCCAGGGCCACAAAATAAAATATTTTGATCTAAGGGTAGATTCTTCATTTAAAAATCTTTTTAAGCACAGGAGAATCTTATTTAAGTGGGACCCATTAGGAAAACTTGGATATAATAGCTGCTGATAGTGAAGATTTAAGTCCACTTGTTTGTTATGAACTGACTTCATAATGATGCTTATAAATGCCATTCAAATAAAATAAAAAATACCTGTTTTTTCCTAGGTTTCTGTTTCCCATCAGTTACTGGGCTATCTGATGTATATGATTTCATTCTTCTAGTGGTTCTTTTCTTTGTCTCTTTTTCACCTAGAAATATAGACACTACTATTTATTTTTTTCACATTAAAAGAAAAAGAGGAAAAATGTTTTCAAGGGTTACAATGAAGTTCCCATTTATTTTTAGCTATCCTAAGAACTTTACTTGCCTAATTTTTCCCTTTCCTCTGGAAATAATTTAAAGATTAAAGTTCTTAATAAGAAAGGAAGCAGAGATAGGAGGAATGCCATGAGTTTAAGGCCACCCTGAGACTACAAAGTGGGACCCTACATTGAAAAAAAGAAAGAAGTGTTATTTCTCCCCCGAGCCTGTATTTTTCCTGCTTATACAAGGAAGCATACTTACTGTATAGGCTCAATGAAGTTCCCTTATGATGTTTAGGAGTACTTGGCCAAAATAAAATCTCTCTTTATTCTTTCTTATTTATAGTCAATTTAGTAAGCAATAAATTTGTACCTCTAACTGATAAAGAAAACAACCTGAAAGAGCCAAGTGTGATGGCACACACCTTTAATCCCAGCACTTAGGAGGATCACTGTGAGGTAAAGGCCAGCCTGATTATAGAGACCATACCTCGAAAAACCAATCTCTCCCTAGCCCCGAACAAACACCCCTGGAGATTGTTGGAAGAGATTTTTGCTAAAACCACCCAACAGACAAGAATTTTGATTCATACTTACAGGCAAAAGAGGAACAGATTTTCAAAGCACTTCACTGTTTACTTTTGATTTTGAGAACATATTATATTTTATTATATTATAGTCCATATTTCTTATGGAATCACATTTATTAAATATTCACTGACTACTACAAAGCTACTTTAAAAATATTATTTAAGGTTACAGCGGTTCAGCTGATCACATTTTAAACTTTTATTTGTCATAAAATTCATCAACTGAGCTAGCTCATTTTCAACAATTAAGGACATGGGTTCTTGAGTCAGAATTTTTGATTTTGAACTCTGGCTCTACTCATGTATTATGTAATCAAGGGCATTTGACTTAACCTCTTTTTGTCTCATCTCCTTCATCTGTCAAATGATGATGAAAGAGAGATAGCTCAACAGATAAAAGCAGACTGAGATTGTCTGAGTTTGATCCTTAGCACCCAAGTAATAAGCTGGATATGGTTACAAATATCTGTAACCCTAGTCCTGTAAGATTAGCCTATGTGACTGACAAGACTGCATCTCAAGGAAATAAAGCAGAAAAGTAATAGAGGACACTTGATGGTCTCCTCCAGCTTCTGCAAGCAAGTACGTGCATCTACACACATATGTTCATGTGCTTCACTACACTACACTATACACATGACCGAAGAATAGTGATCTTGTAAGGCTGATCTGAGAATTATATATATATATTAATTACATATGCATACATGTATACAACTTGTAATTCAAATATTGGCCATTAACATTGGTGAACGCTGGTACAGGATTTTCTGTGTTAAAAGAAATATGTAGACTTTTTTTTTCTTTCCTCTTAAATTTACTTGAATTAGTTATTTTTCTAAGTACATCAATTTTATGGAAATTTGTTTTAGGGGCTGGGGATACAGCTAAATTTGTAGGCTGCTTTCGTAACATGCATGGGCCCTGGGTTCAATCCCCAGTACCGAAGCATATAAGGCCATGGAAGAGCACACTATAATCCAGCTTGAACATGGGAAATGTTCAAGGTCAGCTATATACTTAGCTCACACCAGCCTGACTACATAAGAACCTTTCTCAAAAACAAACAAAAAAAAATATTATTTATTTACAAGGAGAGAGAAAGGGAGAGAGAGAGGAAGAGAGAGGAGAAAGAGAGAAATGGGCACATCAGGACTTCCAGCCATTTGCTTTATGTGGGTACTGGAGAAAGAACTTAGGTCCATTAGGTTTTGCAGGCAAATGCCTTAACTGCTGAGCCATCTCTCTAGCCCATAAAATTTGTTTTTGTATATATGCCAGTTAGGAGTCCAAAATTTGCTTCTGAAAAAAAAAGTAAAAGGTTTAGCTCAAAACTACAATTTTTAAATTATAAACAGGACACTTGGGTACTATGACAATAAACTGGATTTTTTTTTTTTTTTTTTTTTTTGGAGTTAGGATCTCACTCTAGCCCAGGCTAACCTAGAATTCACTATGTAGTCTCAGGCTGGCCTCAAACGCATTGTGGTCCTCCTACCTCTGCCTCCCGAGTGCTTGATTAAAGGCATGTGACCCCCATGCCTATTCTCTTTTCTTAAGTCAATGTCTCAATGCATAATCCAGGCTGGCTGCCCCCTGAGTCACCAGAGCGGCTAATCGTAGACATAAGCAAAGTGGTAAAAATTTGAGTTACTGAATGTGCATACCCACAGTTGAAGTTGACGTGACTCTGCCACCTTCTTTCGGCCCTAATACATTATTAGCTAAACAAATGGGTTTTATCTTGTGGATGACTTTTTTTGTGCTTTTCTGTACATTTTGTAATGTTCCTCAGTGCAATAAGACTGTCAATAAAGTATTTTTTAAATAGAAATAACCTATCAGTTGATAAAAATGAGTGTTCAAAGAATATAGCCTTTTGTATTTTTCCTACAAGTAATGATTCAGTATTAACTATTCAACGAAGTATCAGCATTGGTGAATTATTGAGACATTATTATTATTTTTTTTGGTTTTTCAAGGTAGGGTCTCCCTCTAGTCCAGGCTGACCTGGAATTCACTATGTAGTCTCAGGGTGGCTTTGAACTCACGGTGATCCTCCTACCTCTGCCTCCCGAGTGCTGGGATTAAAGGCGTGCGCCACCATGCCTGGCGAGACATTATTATTATCATGCCTTGAAAAAGTAAAAGTTGATGAACATAAAGTAGAACAGCAGTGTTAAAATAATAAAAGAACTCAAGCTAGGGAGTCAAAATATCTATCTTTCTAAATTATCAACTCTATGAAGTTAAAATGCTTTGGTGTTCTGAAGTGTGTATATTTTGTGTTGTAGAGGTGAGGTGAGGACCTGAACTGCTAGATCATTTCTGAGGACAAATCCTATCTACTTCTACAACTGTAGTTTTCTGGTACTCACTTTGAAGCATTCCCACTCTCTTCTCAAGGTCTTGTTGCCTGCTTCCATGCTTCAACTTAAGTGAGAAGTTCTGGTGAGACCTAAATGAAACACAAGCTCTTGTGACTAGTTCCAAAAGGACTAGCAAAGCTGTAAGAACACAGGGCCGTGGGTTATTTCTGTTAGAGAACGTCTATTCTGACTTATCCCTTGGTACTCTCCTTGCTATCCCCATGTTAATCTTTCAATGTCCAGAGCTAGGGAGATAGCCCGGTGGGTAAATGACTTGCCATGCAAGCACAAGGACCTCAGTTCAGATCCGTGGTACCCATGTAAAACCAAGTATGGCAGTGAGGCAGACAGACAGATCCTCACGGCTTGTCTACCTGAATCAGTGCCCTGGGGGTTCACTGAGAGACTTTGTCTGAAGCAATAGGGTGGAGAGTAACTGTAGCAAGTATTGCTTGGAGAAAACACCATAACAGAAGGGCTTATGGGAGGAAAGGATTTATTTCAGGCTTACAGTATCAAGGGGAAGTCTCTTCATGGCCAAAAAAGCACAGCACAAGTAGGAAGCGGGCAGGGAAAGAGCAGTCTGAGCAAGCCAGCTCTCAGCATGCATGCAGTAGGGCTAGATTAACTAGATCCCCAAAGTCTACCTCCAGCAACACACCACCTCCTCCAGCACGGCTTCACCTCCCAAAGGCTCCACCAGCTGTGGACTAGGTACAAAGTTTAATCACAAACATTTGAGGCTATGGGAATATCAAACCTTCACAGAGACTGAGGAAGACACCTTTGGCCCTTCCCTGCACATAAGCCTACACAGTTATAAATAACACACATACAAACACAAAAGTTTTCTAGGGCTGTGGTGGCACATGTCTTTACTCCCAGCACTTGGGAGGCAGAGGTAGGAGGATCTCTGTGAGTTCGAGGCCACCCAGAGACTACATAGTGAATTCCAGGTCAGCCTGGGCTGAAGCCAGACCCTATCTTGAAAAACAAAACAGTAAAATAGTATGCATAAGCTTAGATATTTGTTATCCCTACCTAAAATTTGAGCATTTTTGGCTGTATTTTTATTCCTATGAACACTCTACAGTCAAGTTAAATCCTTTAGAATACCCTTCTCAATCATTTCAGTTTCTCAACTTCCCTAATGCTCTAGCTGCTCCCCGAATATTCCTCTCCTTTTTAAATCAAGAGAATGGCTAAATCTTCACTCAGTAAGGCACAGGGCTCCAGAAATGGTTGGTATATGGAAGCTTTGCACCTCACACACACAAAGGGTTCTACCACTGAGTTACATCCCAGCCACAGGCCCAATAGTGTTGTTTCCTAATGAAGGCCACTTTCAGGATCCTGCTTCCATTGCTTTTCAGGAAATCATGTTGCTGACATATTATTTTCCATCATTCTTCTCAGCCAATTACTGTCCTTCTATGTACTTTCCATCATTCAGACATCTTCTTATACCCAAATGCTGTTCCTAAAAATCATTTCAAGTTGGGCATGGTGGCCCAAATCTTTAATCCCATCACTTGAGAGGCTAAGGTAGGAGGACAGCCATGAGTTCAAGGCCAACCCAGGCTACAGAGTTCCCGGTCAGACTGTGCTAGTGAGACCATGCTTCAAAAAATAATATATATATATATATATACATATATTTGTCAAGACAGGTGTGGTGGTGAATTCCTGAAATCCTAGCAATCAGTGGGCCAAGGCAGTAGGATTACTGTAAATTCAAGGTCAGTCTGGTCTACATAGCTTTAGTCCAGCCAGATCTGCATAGCAAGACCATCTTAAAAATCAGCATTTTATGGACAAACTATATAAGATTCCCAATTACTCATCACCAACAATTTCTTTCATACCAAGTTAGACATCTCCACCCACATATGCCCTCAGCATCCTAACTGCTCTAGGTATGAATCTGTTCACACAGACTGCTTTCTGGACACGTTATGTTGTCTGTTGCAGTGTTATTAATAGTCAAGATAATTTCTCAAACAATTTCATATAACTAGAATTTGGGACATTTATCAAAAATGTAGCCTCCAGTCCCTTCCTGACTCAACATCATCTTCCCCCCCCCGACCACGGCAGAATAACAGGTTATTGAATACTTCAACTCAAGTATTCTTTATATGCTATTCTAATAATGGCCCCCCAGAAACAATGTGTAGCAATCCTTGTTCCCCCAAAGAATAAATCTCAAGATTTTAAATATGTTTTATAAGACCCTGACATATTTTTAATCATACCACGTACAGTTATATTAAGTCTGTATGAAATGATTCCATCAAAAATTTTAAAAACAAAGAAAAACATCAATTCACCTCACTTGAATAAGGATACCATACCCCTTGAGTATTCAGTTATTGCAGATTGTCAAACTTTAAAAGAAAAAAATTGCAAAAATATAAACAAAGGAAACTTTGATTAGGGATAGTACTTTCTATAGTCAAGAAATATTTTAATTTTTAATATTTTTTTTGAAAGAATGGCTAGTTGCATTAAGACATGCTCAATCCTCAGTTGGGTGTAATAGCCCAGGTCTTTAATTGCCAGCACTCAGGGAGCTGAGGTAGTTGGCTCTCCATGACGTTCAGGCCAGCCTAGACTAGAGTGAGACCAGGGCTCAACCCACACCTCCCAAAAAAGATACAGTCCATTACAAGGCTTAGAATATAAATCAAGTGTCTCTAAACAAGTATATTTAATGCTATAATCAAGTATTTATAATGCTTTTAAAAAGTCTTCCATGGCTCATATTTCCATGAATTCAAGTTTTTAAACAGCTGAACTATAGTATAACTGATATATAAAAAGCACAATGTGGGCTGGAGAAATGGCTCAGTGGTTAATGGTGCTTGCTTGTAAATCCTGACTGCTCAGGTTCCATTCCCCAGTAACAACATAAAGCCAGATGCACAAAATGACACATGAATCTGGAGTGAATTCGTGGTGGCAGGAGGCCCTGGTATGCCCATACTCTCTTAAATAAACAGATAAATAAATTTAAAAATATTAAAATTTTTTTTAAAAGATCACAATAGTGTTGAGTCAATGATGGGTTCAATTTTGTCTTTTTAATTTCATAATTTTGGGAGCACAGTTTATAGTAACTGAAATGAGATAAAGAACACTACTGAAAAATTAAAATAAAAAGCTACTTGAACTATATCAATAAATTTTAACTCGTCTAGTAGAAAACAAGATCTGGAGTAATTGAAGCATTTACTCTTGCAGAAGCTTGCTCTGGAACTTGAGTTTAAGGGGTTATTTGTGTGGTAAAAAGCCTTTTTGTAATCTTGAGAAGTATCTCAGAGATGATAGGATTCCTGTATTTTCTTTTTAAGTATTTTTATTTATTTGGAAAGGAAAGGAGAGAAGGAAGAGGAGAGAGAGAAAAGAGAAAGAGAGGAGTGAAGAAGAGAGGAGAGAATGAGTGCCCAGGGCCTCTTGCTTTACATGGACACTGGGGAATTGCACTCTATTGGCAGGCTTTACAAGTGAGTGACTTTAACTGCTGTACTGTCTTTCCAGCCCTGAGATAGGATTCTTAATTCTTGGAGACCACTGGAAGAGTGAGGTCAAGGTACAGAGAAACAGAAATGTGCTTGAAGGTTCTGTTGTACACACACTGCCCTATGCATGTGTCTGGGAGAGCATCTGAAGTAAGTCAGTGGTTTTATACATGGAGAGAGCAGAGAAAAAGTGTTCAACTCATAGAAATTGAAATTTTATTCTCCATCAATATCACACATGTGGTAGGATGGCTTGGGTACAAATATGTACTGGGGTTTTAGGATGATAAATTTTGATTTCTAAACAAAATGAAGAAATGGAACCAATGAAAACGAAACCTCTACTTCTCAATATGAGTCTTCACTCAATGAGAAAGAGTATTACATACATCCTTTGCGAGGTGAACCAGTGAAAAGTAGGCCATGTTCTGGTAGGCAGGAAGAGAAAGAAAGAAGAGCCTCAACCCTGAGAAGTTACCAGCACAATGTATGTCCAACTTGGGACTCCAATTCCAACCTCTAAAGAAGTTATGATAGCCCTCCTGGAACTCTCAAGTATATTAAAGTTAAAAATACTTGAGCCAGTTGAATTGCTGAGCTCAAGGTAACCTAGGCTACATAATGCGTTCCAGTCCAGCCTAGATTAAATGAGAACCTGTCTTAAACAAAAGTGAACCACAGTAAGAACAACAAAGCCAGACACACTGGCATATGCCTATAATCCTAGTTTGAGGCCAGCCTGGGCTATGGAGGGAGACCTTATCTAAAAACAAAAGCAGACATTGCACAAGACTATAATCTTAGCAGTTAGGTAGAGACAGGAGGACCTGGAGTTCAAGGCCAACAAACAACATAGTGAGTTTGAGGCCAGCCTTGGCTATATAAAACATATGAACAACAAAAGTATCCTTGGACTGAGGATGAGGCTCAGAGATGGTGTGCTTGCTTAGCATCTATAAGGCCCTAGGTTCAAGCCTCAGAATGACAAAACAAAATGAAAATAAAAAGGCAAAGCCAAACAACCAAACAAAACCTCAAAAGTAAGCATAACTTGTTTCCTCCAGCATTGGAGAAAATCACTATTCCTCTAGGGGCATCAGATGAGGCTTTGTAAACCTATCTTGGACATGAATGCTACCTTAAAATACTATAAGAATTCTTAGTGCACAACTAACAGGCAGAAATGACTCAAGTTTCAACTTCAACTAAAGCACACCTGCAATGACTAACCTACATTCTCTAAATTAATCATCTCATCCTATTTTGTGTAAGCCCAGAAATTACTGTACTCCAACTACTAAAATCATGTGCTGGATAATGCACCTAATATTCAATTACTTTTTGGGTTTTTTTAAGGTTGGGTCTCAACTCTAGTCCAGGCTGACCTAGAATTCACTATGTAGTCTCAATGTAGTCTTAGGCTAGCCTGGAACTCACGCTATCCTACCACCTCTCCTTCCCAAGTGCCAGGATAAAAGGTATGTGCCACCACGCCCAGCTCAATTTCTTTTAATAATGGCTAAATGGCATCACTTTTACAAAATATAATGATTTTACAAACCTTTCTTCTTTATCCAAATTAACTTCATTTTCTGTTTCAATATTACTATCATTAGGCTGAACTTTAGAAGTTAGTGTTCGTGTTTTTCCACTTTCCACTACTTTTGCGGCTGCCTTAAAAAAGGATGATATGGAAGGGAGGGGAAAAAAAAAGAATGCATTAAGCCATTTTAAACAAACAATATTAAATCTATTAATTCTTTGCTAGTCATAGTCAAAGTGTTCCCAGGCCAATAAAAGGTACAAAGTATTTCTACCAATAATTATGACAACACTGGCAACCTACCTGTTTGGTTGACAAGTATTATGGAGGGGGGTCTTTCCTTATAATAAGTTTGATAGGCATATTCTCTAGTGAATTATAAGATAAAAGACTACTTTAAAAATAAGAAAAATCCCAAATAATTCAAAATTCAATTACCTCAAATTAAAGAAGATATTCTACATTAATAACATATTAATTTAAATTTCTCTTACACCAAGACAGAATAAAAGTGTTATTCAAAAAAATTATAGGGGGCTGGGAAATGGCTGTCAGTAAAGTGCTTACTGCGTGAGCATGAGGACCTAATTTTGGATCCCCAACAAGCATGTAAAAGCCAGGTACAGAAGTGCATGCCTGTTATCCCAGTGTGGTTAAGGCAGAGAAAGAAGAATCCCAGGGTTTCCTTACTAGCTACCTTCTCTAGCTAAACTGATGAGCTCCAGGTTCAGTGAGAAACGTTGCCTCAGAAAATAAGGTAAAAGACATTGAGGAAGGTATCTGATGTTGATCTCGTCTTCACACACATGCATGTGTACATACACACAAACAAGAATACAAGTGCACCTACACACACTAACATGTAGACATTCATGAACATCATAAACACACATACATGCAAAAAAAAAAATAAATAAAATCAAAGAGCTAGGGATATAGCTCAGAGGTAGAGCTGGCTTACCATGTGCAAAGCTCTGGGATCAATCCCCAGTGCTGCCAAAATTATGTGTAAGAGGTGGTTTCTATTGAATCCAATTTTACTTTTCCTTTAAAATGTTTGAAAATTTACTTAAAATTAAATATTTGTGTTTACCTATTTCTTATTCTTCATTAAGTTTTCCTCCTAACTTTTAATTTCATTTTTTGGTTTTTCAAGGTAGAATCTTGCTCTAGCCCAGGCTAACATGAATTTAGTCTCAGGGTGGCCTTGAACTCATGGCCATCCTCCCCAGTGCTGGGAATAAAGGTGTGTGCCACCACACCCAGAAACTTTTGATTTTAATTTGACTTTTTATTTAGAAATGATGCAAAATACTACAGAGAACACCTCATAAACCATCTCACAAAGTATAACTTTTTAAAAAAAGTATGAACCACTAGGCCTGGCTCTTTTTACATTTTTATTAATCTTTTGCTTTTTTGGATTTATTTTTATTTGTGGAAAGAGAGAAAAAGAAAAATTAAGAGAGAATGTAGGCAGGGCAGGGCCTCTTGCCACTGCAAACAAGTTATAGATTCATGTGCCTCTTTGTAGAATCTAATCTGGGCTGGCAGGCTTTGCAAGCAAGCACCTTTAATCACTAGGTCATCTTCCCAGTCCCAAGTTTAACATTTATTGTATTCTCCTATAAAAACCACTATACAAAATACTGATTATTAAAAAAAATTTTATTTCAAGTTTGGGCCTTTACTTTAACAATTTAAGTTTACTGCTAGGGTCTCCTTGAAATAATATTTACCTTCATTAGAAAAGTTGATGATTTCTCATCTAGCACTAGATTCACATATGTTTTAATTTTCTGCATCATAGAATTATAGCTGAAGTGTTGAAAAAAGGAGTGAAATGCATCTTTTCTAGAGATTATCATCAGCAATTTCCGTTCTAAAGTCTAAAAGGAAACAGAAGTGCATTAATATAAAAGACAAAATTTCAAACATAATACATATAATTAAAAAGTTACTTTATAAATATAAACTCAGGCAGAATTTTAAAAAATTTGTATTAAATAACCATCTAGGCATTTTCTTCTTTTTTTTAATGGAAGGATAAGATTTATTGAATGTTTCAGATCCAGGGGAAGTTAGAGAGAAATCTATCAACAGCACCACACACACAGCAGGAGAAATAGGCAGGGGGTTCAGCCTTTTAACAACCCTCTTATTTCTCCATGTTTTGTGTCTCAAGAACACATAGGAGGAAACAAAGACGATGAATCTAACTGTCCAGTACCTAGTTTAAAATAGAACATCAATATGGTTCAAGCCTTTGCTTTATTCCTTTCCCTCACCTATAACCATTGCCCTAAATTTACAACTCCTTTGAATGTCTTTAGGCTGAGGCTATAGCTCAAAGGTAGCAAGAATCTGTAGCTGGAGTTTCATCCCTAGCAATGTCCCCCACACCCAAAAAAGTAAATTCCCTTTATTTGTTCTCCATATTTATCTATATGTAATACATAGCTCTAATTTGAGAGTAGTATACTGTAGTGGTTTGAAGAAATGTTCCTCATAGGTTCATGTATTTGGGAAAGTGGTGGAGCTGGAGATGTACTACTGGAGGTAGACTTTGTTGCTCCCTACTACTACTGATGTGAGCCAGCTTCCTTTCCCAGCCATGAAGAAACTTCCCCTCAAAACTGTAAGCCAGAAATAACCCCTTTAATTTCATACATTGCTTCTGGATGTTTCATCCCAACACCAAAAAAGGTCACTGCAACATACACTTTATGTATTCTTCGGAAATTTGATGCATTTCCTAAATTTTATGTTTATGGCAATGACCTATGTTAATGTAATGTGGTAGTTTGAATGGATGTCCACCAACAGATTAGTTTTTTTTTCAGCTGCCTGGCTAGAGGTGTCACCTTGGCCTAGCCTCCTAGGATCAAGGCCTAAGGTATTTCTGAGGTGGATGTGAAATTACAGCTATATGCAAAGATCAGTCTGAGCTGAGGCCTGAAGTTCCTGCTGTTTAGGCCAGTTAGAGTTGGAATGTGCTTACATAAGTTGCTGGTGCTGGGGCCAGCCTTTTACTGCTTCCCCTGGATCTGTTACTTTAATAAATATTTTCCTGCTAAAACTGTGCCTGGTTTGGAGATTCATGCCAGTGGCGTGTGGCTACTGACAGATTTGGTACCAGAGTGTGGGGGTGATATACCTGAAATGAATCTGTGTGGATTTTGGTCTTCTGGAACTTGTGTGCTGGAGGAATGGACATGGTACTTGCAACTGAAGATGCCTTCCAGAGCGGTAAGCCAAGTTTTACAGACTATTCTGGTGAGAATTTGGAAACGCTAAGTGCAGAGATTATTGCATTTGGAGGCTTGGCTTGTGAACTTTCTAGGGGGAAGGAGAGACTGCAAAAAACTTTAATAGAATTCTATTCCTGGACTAAGGGGTGGATGTGTCCTAGTGCCCATGCCCAGATTTTGAGCAAGGTTATATTTAAGTAATGGACTGTTGTGCTTGGCTATTAATATGGAACTGAGAATTTAAGTTGGAAAAACCTCAAAGCAAGTTTAACTTACTGGCCCAGAGACTGGCTTTTGATTATGGCCCAAATGCATTACATTGAAACAATGGAGAGATGCTTGAGGTGTTTCAACCCAGGAAGGACTGAATGATGGACTGTACAAACTCCTTTGAAAGGAAACTGCTAAAAGAAAGGAATCTGCTCAAGGCTCATTTTGTCTCTGGATTAACAACATGGCTGTGTCTTGCATACCTGTATTGCTTTTGGAAGCATGAAAAATACATACATGGAGAGGGTCATGAAGTGCACATGATTCCAGGAGCCGCTGCAGAGATGTGGTATTTGGAACACGGCATGAAGTTCCTGATCAGCCACAGTGAAGCCACTAGAAGGTGGACTGTGGTTTGCAATTGAGACTTGAAGATGTTTTCGATATACCAGGACTGTGCAAGGGCTACTATGGGGCGCTGTTGGCTTGGGATGGAAGGTTTTCCCAAGCTACTCAGCCAAGCCAGAGGGAAGAAATTAGAAAATCTGGAGACTATCAGTCACTGATTGTGCTATGGGACTTGAACTGCAAATACGAGATATTTGCTGATGTTATGCTTGCATTGGCCCAGTCTTTCCTTGTTACTCCTCATAACAGTTGAAAATGTTTACTCTGTGCTATTATGTTAAAAATTTGTAACTTGTTTTGATTTTGCAGAATTTACAGTTAAAGGACAATCTTAAATTTCAGGTAAGACTTGGGAATTTGGAACAATCTCAAAGCTGATAAAGACTATGGACCTTTAAAGTTGGACTGGACATAATATAGATGGTTATAAATCTATTGTGGGCCAGGGTGGATTATGGTAGTTTGAATGGATGTTCCCCAATAGATTTATGTTTTTTTCCAGCTGCCTGGCTGGAGGTGTCACCTTGGCCTGTCCTCCAAGGGTCCAGGCCTAAGGTATATCTAAGGTGGATGTGAAATTCCAGCTATATATATGCAAAGAACAATCTGAGCTGAGGCCTGAAGTTCCTACTATTTTGGCTAGTAAGAGTTAGAGTGTGCTTACTTGAGTTGCTGGTGCTGGGTTGGTCTCTCTCTCTCTCTGCATGGATCTGTGAAATGGGGCCAGCCTTTTACTGAACTTCTTCTGTATCTGTTACTTTAATAATCCTCCCAAAACTGTGCCTGGTTGGAAGATTCATCCCAGCAGCATGTGGCTATGACATGTAACATTTTAGATCATCCGATGATCTCATTCTTATTATTTGAGGTTGAGACCTGCAGGAGCATGCCTTGTCCCCTCTCTTTTATCCTAGAAATTCCAGACCCCCTGGCAGGCCGCAACAAACCTTGAGAAGCCCAGACACTTCCAGGCCCAAGCTTACTAAAGCTCATATACCCCAGTTGTAATAACAAACCTGGGAAATAAAAATTTAAAGGTCACAGTTCCTCTGCAGCCACCACCATCCGGTACGTGCCTAAAGACGTGTACTTCCTGCCACTTGGGGCTGAGAAAGCCCTCTCAACTTAAATATGCAAAGTAGGCATCCACAGGTTACCGGCCCCTGCCAATTGCTTCATGAAACTTCCACAGACTATGCTGCCCCTACCAATCCCCTTGCTGCTTATGCGACTGCTCTGATTTTTCTTCTGGTTTCTTCTCTATATAAATGACCTTTTTGTGCATAATAAATGAGCTGTTCACTGCGACTGCATCCTGAGAGTTCTTCCTCTCGTTGGCTCGCTGCTATTCCAAGACTCTGTCCACTCAGCTCCGTGGATGAACAGGGAGTTGATGTGCGCTGCAACTCCCCAACTAAGCCATGAAACAACACAGGCAATTCAAGGCCTGAGTTTACTGGAGTTCACATAATTCAGCTATAAGGTAATAACAAGGCCCAGGCAACAACAACAAAAAAATCCTTCCAGTTTATCTATGCAGCTGGCCCCTGCCAATCCTTTCATGAGACATACACAGGCTACCCTGCCCCCGCCAATCCCCTTGCTGTTTATGCCCCTGCCTCTCCTTTTCCCTCCTGCATAAAAGCAACCCTCCCCAACCAAATAAACAAGCTGTTCACTGCAACTGTCTCTCAAGAGTTCTTCCTCTTGTCGCCTCACCACTGTCCCAAGATTGTTCACCCAGCTCTGTGGGTAAAAAGGGGGTCAGTGTGTAATGACTCCCCAAAGAATCCACAGAACCACAGACCAGTAGCTGTGAAAGTGAGCTGAAGCTCAAGTGGTACTGAATTCTATAAGAGGTTTCTTGTAGAAACAACTCAAGACTCTTCTTGTTTCAGAAAAGAAGTTATTTTTAAAAGCCCTTAAAAAGTTCCTTCACCACTCCGGTGGGAGGGCTTAGTGAAGGGAGTCATCAGTACAGCCACCTTCTAGGCCACCATGGAATTTCTGAAGGTTGGAGATGCCATAGAAGTGAACCAAAGCTGCTGTCACCACTAGCATGTGTAAACTGATGAGACTGGAACCATGTGTCAAATTTTCCATTAAAGTGCTCAGGAACCTGAGCAGTATAAAGGCTAGCTCCAGTGATGTACATCACAGCTATGAAGAACTGGCCCATCTGGCCACTGTGGCACCACTCACAAAGCCCTTAGTGACAATATTGTGCATGGTAGGCATGACACCACTAGAGCCAAGTCCCAACTCCTGCTCTTGTCTGCTGGTACTTAGTGGCGAAGTGGTCCCACCATGATGGCAGAACTGTCCAAGACACAGAACTGTCCAAGACAGTTGAGAGGTAGATGAGCTGAGGCTGTGTGGAGCAGTAGGAGGAACCAGGGGACAAACTCCCCATAAGTAAAGCAATCCCTAAATTGTCCAGTTTGAAAAGTCCCAGAGACTTTTTCTGAATGGCAATAGTGTGGAAGAACCAGAAACTGAGGCAGAACAATGTACCCCAAACCACCTTCTCCGGTAGAGGAGCCAGCATGTACTTATTTGGCCTGAGCATGGTCAAGAGTCCCCAAAACAGGAACATTACCAAACCAAGTAGATGGCCCAGATTCTGCCAGTTTCAGTGTGAATGCAGAAGATGCTCTTCAGGCCATCCCAAAAGGAGGGCACTAAGTGGTCTATGGCCATGGAGTAGGTAGTGATTATCTTTCAGCTAGTCTCCAGCATCCCTCTCAGACCTTATACATGAACTCCTCCATGTTCTCCATAGCATATGATGGACCTAGACGAGACGTGTCAGTACTTACACCATCTCCTCTTCTTTCTGGGGCGCTGGGCATGTTTGCACTTCAGCTTTGGTTCTGTGGCAGTCACCTGCTTGCCCTTGTCCTACAGCAGGGGTCCCAGTTCAGCCAGTTCCTGGCAAAAGCCCCATTGCCCAGCACCACCGCAGATCCTTTGTGGGAAGACTTCTGGCTAGTACCTCAATACCCTGCAGTTTCATCTTGGGGAAACGTTGGGGGTCTCCAGGCCCCGGGGAGTGGGGCTGAGATCTTCCTGTGGTGATAAAGAGTAGGCAGGATGCCTCTGTGGGGGACTGAGGTCCTTGGTGCTATTATCTCCTCCACCCCTTGTAGGTAGACTGTGCCCAGGCAGAGCCAAATCTTCAGAAGAGGTGCATGTGACCACATGGCATCACCTACATAGCCGCGTCACTTATTTTTTTTAATGTTTACTGGTCCTCTTTTTAAAAAATTTTTCCTCTTTTACGAGATTGCAGAGTTTTCAGTAGTCTGGTACTGCTAAGGAGAAAATATAGGCATAGCAAACCCAATAAACACATCATGCTATCAGCTTAAGTTTCTATAGGATTTACCCAAGGAACAAAGCTTTACCTAAATCATAACCTACTCAATTAGGATAAGTTAGCTATTACTAGGCTGACCAACCCCAACACAAGTTACTAGTATAGCAAGAGGCATGCTGTCTTTTCTAGTCACTAGATGAATTAAAACCAATGTGATAGTCCACATATGAGCAAGGATAACTGAAATGAAACCACAGGTAAGAATGAAGGAACAATTGCAACTCTCCCACTATTGCTGTAACTATGTTGGAAAACTGTTTATATATCATTTGAAAAATAAATAAGAAATAAATACAACTGAATAGCCTGTGACTCATGAATCCCTTTTCTAAGTACCTGAATAGACATGCCTACATTTGTACCACAAAGACAAGTAAATTTTATAATAGCCATAAACTGGAAAGAATTTAAATGTCCAGCAAAAAACTGGATATATTATATATACAATGAAAATGAACAAACTATCATCATAAGCAACAGCACAGATTAATCTTGTAATGCATGATTCTATTATAAAGAACTCAAAAACAACTAAACTAATCTTCAGTGTTAGACCCTTGAGAGTATCTTGCCAAGAGTCTGGTCTTTTGTTGAGATAGGATCACAGCATGTAGCCATGCTAGCTGCAATTTGAGGCTCCTCCTGCCTCAGCCACCTTATTTGCAGATACAATTCTAGAGAAATAAATCAAGGGGGAAAATCCCATTCACAATAATTTCAAATAAAAAGCAAAGAAACACACACAAAAAAAAACAACTCCCAAACCTTAGAAAAATCCTACACCAGGGAAGTGAAAGAAATCTATAGAGAAAACTTGAGAAAAAAACTGAAGACAACACTAAAGGATGGAAAGATCTTTCATGCTCATGGATTTGAAGAATCAATATTGTGAAAATGACCATTGTTCCTAAATAAATCTATAAATTCAATGCAATCTCAATAAAAAAAAATCCAGCTCTTATTATTTTTTTTGGCAGAAATAGAAAATGCCATCATAAAGTTCATATGGATGCAAAAAAGACACTGGGTAGTCAAAACAATCTTTACCCATACCTGACTTCAAGTTACAGTAGAGCCATAGTAACGACACATAGATCATTGGAATAGGATCAGTTCATGTAACTACAACTACCTGATTTTAACAAAGATGTCAAAAATACACATTAAAGAGACAGCAACTTCAACAAAGGTGCTGGGAAAACTGGATCTCTACAAGTAGAAGATTGAACCTAGATCCTTATCTCTCACCTTATACAAAAAGCAGCTCCAAGTGGATCAAACACCTCAATGTAAGACCTGAAACTCTGAACTGCTAAAGGAAAAAGTAGGCAGTCTACTGTGATGGTTAAATTTATTATCAATTTGACCTGTGTAATAATCCACAGTATTCTTGGGTGGGTCTCTGAGCTTGCTTGCACAAAGGATTGACAAAATCCTTTTGGGATTTTAGAGAAGGGAGAGGTCTCTTCTTCAGAGTGAGCCCTTTCCCCCAGTGGGTGGCCCTTTCAGAAGGGGACTAGATATAAGGAAGCTTGAGGGGAAGGGGAACCTCCCTTCCTTTCTCCCCCTGCTGCTGGTGCTGGCTCTCTCTGCTTGGATTTATGAAAGGGGCCCGGCCCTTTCCTTCATTTTTGGAACTTCCCCTGGATCTGTTATTTCAATACTTTCCTCCCCAAATTGTGCCTGGTTTGGAAATTCATCACAGCGGTGTGCGGCTGACTATGACATATACCAGAAAATACAGTTGTAGGAAGATTTTTTTCTAAATAGGACTCTACAATTGTCAAATGGGATTTGCATGAAACTTAAAAAACTTTTGTACAGCATAGGAATACCAGCTATACATCTGACAGAGGACTGCTATCTAGAATATACAAAGAACTCCCACAATAGCTAGGCAATACAATCAGCCTAGATGCCCAACAACTGATGAGTGGATAATGAAGGAAAATGGATGGAAGTGGAAAAGATCATACTGAGTGAGATATCCCAGGCTCAGGAACACAAACATCACATCTCTCCTAGCTTCAAAATTCTAGATTAGTGGGTGAAAGATGGAAGTGAGTGACTACAGAGCCAGGCAGCTAGAAAGGGCCATGGGGAAGGGGAGAGGTTTTGTGGCAGGATAGTAGAATACATGTGACAGAAAAGTGTAAGCAGGGACAGGGGTGGGGAAACAGAGAAGGTGGTAAAGTATCAAACAAAATTAGTATTCTATGAATAAGCCTTATATACATATATAGTCAAAAAATTTAAAAAGCTCAGTTAATCCAAGCAAAGAAAAAAAAGATTATTTTTTCTTTGAAAAGCTTAGTTTTGACTCAAAACTCACCCACTATGACTTAGGGAACTGAGCAGAAGAGGGGGTAGAAAGAATGTAAGAGCCATGGTGGGGGAGAATATTCAGAGACATTGCCCCCCTCATCAACAATGTACAAAGGGGGAAGAAAAAAAAAAAAAAGAAAAACTGGCTACCTCTGGTACAGTTCATATCCTCCTAACCTATGGACAAATCCAGTATGCACACTGAGGAAGTACCCCAGTGGGTAAGGAACAGAGAGGAGGGAAACAGGGATACCTCTAGAGATGTGCTCATACAATGTATATACTTATTCATAATAGATATTAAAAAAATAAAATGAAAAATAAAATGCTTAGTTCATCCCAACAACACTTGCTGTTAATATGTGGTCTAGTTATGTGGTCAAGGCTACTTGTGTGCCTGCACTCCTGGTATTAGGAGAGGGGGAGGAGCATGACGATCCTCCCCCCACCAAAAAAAAAAATCTAGAAAACAAAGCAAATTGTAATGCCTTTTGCTACACTTAAGCCACTTAATGTGGCAGCCACTAGCCATATATAGATGCAAAGCTCTTTCTGTGTGACTCACCAAATGCTGGACACCGTGATAATATGAAATACACACCAGGTATCAAAGACTTGATACAAAAATACAGGCAAAGAAAATACCTCAATAATTTTTGTATTGATTAATGTTACAATGAATTTAAAAATATACTGGGTAAGATAAAGCATTTCTTTGGCTTTTGTCATTCTACATAAAACAGTTCTAAAATTCTATGGTTTTCAATTTAAACAATTACAGTTACCGTGTGAGAATTTGGGTCACCAAATAGTCTTTCAAACACTTCTTCTGCTTCCTTGTAACTGCCACTTTCCATACAAACAGCTATAGCCTTAAAGACAAGATGACAAATACAAAGCTTAGATTGCTTTCCCAAATATCCAATAATTAAAATTTTAAAATATTAATAGACATAAATAAGGAAATCTGAAATACTTCATTTAAGAAAACTTATGTACTGTATTGATTTCATTTATTTTCTCTGGTTCTGTGCACATTTATTAAGCAGACACTCAGCATTCTATCTCTTAAGTAGGCATTAACAAATAAAGCTGGACAAGGTGCATCATACCCTTAATCCCAGCAAACTCAGGAGGTTGAGGTAGGATTGCTGTGAGTTTGAGGTAAGCCTGGGCTACATGAGACCTTGACTCAAAAACAAATAATTTATATGTATAAATTAGAAGCTAAATGATAAATATTCAGGTCCCACCAGCATATCAATTTTGAATGAAAAAAATGAGAGGGTTTCATAACCTATGAAAAAGTTGCAAAACTTTTATGAGGAAAAGTTTACGACAGTAACTAGCATCTGTTGTGCCTGCTTAGAAGTTTGATTTTCTTGGCTTCTCATTCTTAAACTGTCTACTGAAATTTTATTAGCATAAAATTTTACATAAGTCTCAGAGCTGGAGAAATGGGTCAGTGGTTAGTTACAGTGCTTATCTGCAAAGCCAAACCACCTAAGTTTGATTCCCAGGCGAACAAGGTGGTGCATGCATCTGGAGTTCATTTGCAGTGGCTGGAAGCCCTTGTGCCCACATATTCTCTATCTCTTTGCTTGCAAATAAAGAAAGTATTTAAAAAATTTACATATTCGTATTCACAAAAATCCATTAATATGGAGCTGGGGGGGGGACGACTAAGTGTTTAAGGGCGCTTACTTGCAAAGCCTATTGGCCCAGGTTCAATTGCCCAGCCATCCACGTAAAGCCAGAAAAGTGTTCCTTTGCAGTTGCAAGAGACTCTGGCAAATACACACGCATGTAGACAGACACACATGCACATGCATACAAATAAATAAACACTGAGAAAAAAAAATCAATGTGTGAGCTGGACTTGGTGCCACTTGCTTTTAATCTCAGCACTTTGGAGGCAGAGACAGGTTTGCCAAGAGTTTGAGGTCACCTGAGACTACATAGTGAATTCCAGTTCAGCCTGGGCTACAGTGAGACCCTAACCCGAAAAACAAAAAATGAAAAAATCCATGTATGGTATATGTTCAAACCCCATAAAAAGCAACCAAGGAAACAAACAAAAAATCTAGTTTTGTCCATGGTCATAATCCTTAAATAAAAACTGGGAAGTGAAATACCTGGATTTTGATGTTTGATTTAAATAGATGGAGTGTTTTCTGAAACTTGAGGTAGCATTCACCTAAGTATGGATCATTAAGTTCCAGGCCTTGGGGCTCATGTCAAGACTATAAGCCAAAGGTCAAATTTCTAAATGAAAATATTTTGCTAAAATTTGTTTGGGGTTTGTTGTTCAACTTCTCAGAGCTTGCTCTAATTTATTTTGGATGTTATGGTTTCATATTCTGATGGTTAATCTTCATTGTCAACTTAATTGAGTTTAGAAGCACCTCTGTGTTATCTGTGAGTATTGTCGGGACCCAGCCTGGCTGTGAAAGCTAAGTTTCTAAGATATCTGAAAGCTAAGTTTTAATATGCATCCGGATGAGAGCCCGGAGCATGGTAGCTCATGCCTTTGTTCCTAGCACACCTGTGTCCCCCAGGAGACAGGGGGGATGGCTGACAGCCCTAAATCCTGTTTATAAGTGCTAATAGGTTTTACTCCTGCTGGCTGAGTTTCCGTAGCGGTGTTCCTGTTGTGTAAGAGATAAGGCAATGCAATATATCCATGGATTATATATAAGGTTGGATGCTAAAATAAAGTTTTGAGATTTGCTTTGACCTATTTCCCAGCTGCGTGTGATTGTCCAGCCGTGCTCACCTTTGCTCGATTGAGCCAGGTCTCCTGCTGGCCAGAGAGACAGAGGCTCGTTTAGCAGGGGGCCAGGGACCCGTGCGGTAACCAACATCTGGAGGAGTAACCAACAGAGTGTGGGTTCCCGAGAGATGTAACGGAGGACAGACCCACCTTGATAGTGGGCAGCACCATTCCATGGGCTAGGGTCATTAACTGAATAAAGAGGAGGAAACAAATGAGTACTAGTATTCATGTTTCTGCTTCCTGACTGCATGTCATGTGACCTCCAACTTCTGTTGCCATGTCTCCTCACCATGATAGACTTTACCCTCTCAAATTGTAAGCCAAAATAAAGCCTTCCTCCCTAAATTGTTTCTTGTCAGGTATTATGTCATATGAATAAGAAAAGTAACTAATACAATATTATACCAACACATTAAGCACAAAGTAATACTCAAACCTGAACTTTAATTAAATTCTGTATTTCTTCATGAAGTTTGTCATGCTCCTTTTCAATTGAAGACCAAATCATTAGGGCTGATTCCAAGGGTGTAATACGCTCATCAGTTTCAAACTGTGCATCTTTGAAAAATAGAAAAACACATTAATTTAGAAAGTAGAACCTTAAAAATTTCATTCCTCTTCATATTTGTCAAGTATATACTATGTGTCAACCAATGTTTTCATATATAACAACTTCGGTGATTTTCTAAATTAATTTGCTAAGATAAATTTAAAAAATAAAAAACACTGGGCTGGAGAGATGGCTAAGCAGTTAAGGTGCTTGCCTGCAGCACCTAAGGACCTGGGTTCGATTCCCCAGTGTCCACATAAAGACACAGCACAGGCAGTGCATGTGTCTACAGTTCATTTGTAGTGGCTGGAGACCTGCCATTCCTGGTCTCTCT